>JAQNDB010000273.1:0-20000 GCA_029204045.2 Tillandsia leiboldiana
TTGCGATCGCTTCTTTCCTCATGGTGCGCCGGGCCCCCTCTCCTGGCGCGGGTAACGGCGAACCCACGTCTCAGCCACCGTGGCCCTTCGACCACCCCTTCTTAAGGTGTGCAAGTCGGCCGCTTCACCACTTCGAAAATGTCACTCCGTCTCCTTAATCACCACGAAGAGCTGCGCCTTATGGACTCGCCCCTATCACGAAAGTTGACGCAGTTGGCCAGTCGTACAAATTCGCTGATAGGCCATCCTTGTTTTACTCCCCTGCTGGATATGGTTCAGGTCATCCTCCAATTTCTGTTTAACGCTGCTTGTGAAAGGCTCCAAACAGCTCCTGTTTAACGCTGTCCATGACGGGAGTACGGCGGTGCCCTTTGTGGGATCAGGGCGGACCGTCTTCCACCATAAGCGTGCGTTCCCTCCAGGAAATGACTGCCAGGGACCCGCTCGTCGTCCTCCATGAGTAAGTCCCAAACAACTTTTCCATTGATCCCACCCACTTCTCGACGCACCCAAGGTCGTCGTCCTCCCCGTCGAACGTGGGTGGGTCGTACTTCTTAAAGTCGCCAGGTTGGCCCGCACCCGTCCCGCTCAGTCAGCGGACTGACCCCTCCCCCGCGCGGCGGCAGCCACAGGAGGGGAAGGGGCGATCACGGTCTCCCCCGAGGCACCCCTGTTGGTGCTTCCCGCGCCGGTCCCGCAGTTGCCGTCGGGTTACCGCCGCTGGTATCGTCGTCTGGGTGTGGGGGTACCTCGGCTTCGGCATCGCTGTAGGGTCACTCCCGCGCGCTGCCACCCGTCGCCGGCGCGCCTAGCCCCTGTGGAGGGGGCGGCGACCGTCACCGTCGCGGCCGGTTGTTGCTGCGTCAACTGACGCACGTGAGCCGTGAGAGTCGCCAGCTGCCCCGCCATGTCCCTCAGCTGTTGTTGCAGGCGCTGTTTCTCTGCGGCCGCGAGTTGTCGCGTCCGCCCCTGCATCCTCGGCCGATGATCTAGTACGGCCATGTCTCTACACAAAACAACAGTCAGCTCTAGACTCTGCTAACATGCAACGAACCCCCCATCGAGAGCAAAGGACCCAGCTCGCTCGTTCCCCCCCCTCGATCACTCGCGGCTACTCTACTATATCTATCCATTCCATTCCTTTGTATTAAGTGAGGTATTCCTGTGGACGTCGGCACCAATTGTTGTGATTGAAAGCTAAGTCTCTGATACCATCTTAACTGTCACGCCCCGGGGGTTTTGTTTTAGCGGAAACGAATCAAAGAGTTGAATATTTGACGTGTAAAATTTTTGTTTTTAAAAAAAAGAACCCCTCTTCCCCCCGGCACGTGCCCAGACCCGCCGCATATACAGGATCACTCTACAAACGGACAGAGTCTCCCTGTATATGCACGGCGTCGCGGTTTGTACAATGTCAATAATGAGGAAACATTCAATCACAACAATCCACTTCATACAACCATTCACAATATACTGAATTTACTCACGGCCGATTAGTTTGAAAGGATAAAACCACGGTTGTTGAAACGGCGCCCACCCGGCACCCATGTTTTGAAAACCGTTTGAAAGCAACATAAATCAGGGTTTTGAAAACAGTGCCCACACGACACTTAGGTTTTGAAATCCATTTTCGCAAAGCAACATAAACCCAGGGTTTTGAAAACAGTGCCCACACGACACTTAGGTTTTGAAATAATAGTTTTCGCAATCCGTTCCTTTTTGCTATTTTATTTTCCAAAGCGGCCCACAGAAATATAAAGAGAAATAGACAATCCAATTGTCACCGTACCAACATCCACACACGACCCCACGAGGGTATCGAGAACCATCCACAGTCTACAAATAATAAATGGAATGCGAAAGTAAGAGTAAAGTACTGTTCCGGTCTCCTGAGACCCAACACCTCTAGCCGTGGCCTCACCGTCGCCTAACTCTCCCCCCTGTAGGACCCTGTCGCAAAGTGGGAAGTCAGCGACTAAAACAAAAATGATAATAATAATGCAGTTAAAGGAAACGTCCAACCCGTAGTCTATCCGGAGCAACCACCCCTCCCCCCGCAAGGGAAAAGTAGAATCAAACACCTGTAAACCTGCAATGCCCGATCCCGTCGGACAACTAAACCGACGAATCGCACCGCGCCCAAGTCGGACAACTAAACCGAATGGGTCGCACCGCTCCCACGTCGGACAACTAAACCGACGGGTTCTCACCGCTCACACCTTGGCGCATACATGCCCCACAACTAAAGAGGCCCCACGCCGTCCTGTGGGTATACACGGGTCATGGACCACTTTTCCGGAAAAGCACACCCTCTGCGGTGGCCAAACCGCGGGTGCGCGTGTTGCAGCCGAGCATAGTAACCGCGAACCATATATATGTATCAATGTATGAACCGTATGAAATACATATACATATCCGTGCATGAGAACTATATGAAACAGTATATATATATTCACAGCATACTCCTATACGTGCATGAGAGCGACATGAAACAATATGTATGTCTAATCACGAGCACCGTAAAGCCATAACGAATAAATGATGCCTCCCTACCAGGTTTAACCCAAGTACACTTAAGGGTGACCCCGTCCACCAAGATAGAATTAAATGTTAAGACTTAAGAGTAAAAACCCACCTTTACGAGCGATGAACAATGCGCTACCCCCCCCCGTGTCCCGGTGCGCTCCCAAAACTACAAAAAGATCCACCGGGAAGAAGTCAGCGACTACCCAACATAAAACAAGGAACAAGAACAGATATTCGGGTCCCGTCGTGGAACGGGCTCTCGGGTTCGACGGCGGCGGCGGCGGCCGAGTCGGAACCCGAGGCGGCGGCCGAGTCGGAAACCCGAGGCGCGGCCGAGTCGGAAACCCGAGGCTGGCGGCGACCGTGCTGCCGCGGTGGCCGCACGCGTATCAGGCTCCGTGCGGTGTGATGCCCGCACGGCTCCCATGACCGCGGCGGCGCCCAGGTCCAGCACGGGCGCCCAGGCCGCACGCACGGGCTGCCCTGCGCGGGCGCCCAGGTCCCGCGCGGGCGCCAGCCCGCACGCACGGGCGGCCCCGCGCGGCGCCCAGGCTCCCGCGCGGTCGCCCAGCCCGCACGCACGGGCGACCCCGCGCGCGCCCAGGCCCGCGCGGCTGCCAGACCCGCACGCACAGGGCGACCCCGCGCGGCGCCCAGGTTCCGCGCGGGCGCCCAGCCCGCACGCACGGGCGACCCCCGCGCGCGCCCAGGCCCGCGCGGGTGCCAGACCCGCACGCACGGGCGACCCCGCGCGGCGCCCAGGCTCCGCGCGGGCGCCCAGCCCGCACGCACGGGCGACCCCGCGCGGCGCCCAGGCCCGCGCGGGTGCCAGACCCGCACGCACGGGCGACCCCCGCGCGGCGCCCAGGCCCTCGCGGGTGCCAGACCCGCACACCCGGTGCCCTAGCCCTGCGCGCAAGGGCGCCTCGCGACGGCGGTGGTGCGGCCAGGCCGGGGTGAACCGTCTCCCCCCCCTTCCCGTGCGACGATCCGGTAAGAAAACCCTAGCTAAAAAAATAAAAACTCACCGAACCAATGCGCCTCCGACTCGCCGATGAAGAGGGAGGGAGAGACGAGGATTATCCCGTTCTTGCGTGCCCGGTTCCGGAGGTGTGCGGTGTTTCTTCCCGTTCCTCGATTGTTCCGCCGCGGTTCCTCGCGCCGATCGGATGGGAAGAGGAGGGTTAGGGAGGGGCGGTTTCTTCCTTCTTCACGTCGCGATGTAACAGGGGTGAGAGGAACGGTAGGGGAAGGCTAAAACTGAACCTATACCAACCAATTAAAAGAAAAACTGCCCGTACACGGGAACTTAACCCTAAGCCCCAAAAAGCAATTCAATCTCGGCGAAATGAGTTTGGGTGCGAACCTGGGTCCGGTCCGCCTCGAAGAACGTGTAAGTCGCCTGAACTGCTGCCAACTTCCGGAATTTATTCTGGGAGATTCCGGGGTCAGAATCCAGAACCAATTTCGCCCCCGTTTTCCACTTCGCGAGCTCTATTGTCTAAAAATACCCGCGAGCCCCCGACAGTCTGCCCAGAGATAAAGAAAAATAATTCACCCCCGGACCCCTTAGTCGAAAAGCGGATTAACAAGAATTTAAAAGAAAGTCTAGAAAGACAAATAAAGCCGCGGTTATTACACCACTCACCTCTAAAAACGAGTTTCGTCCTCGAAACTCAAACCCGGGTGGTGGTGAAGAGGTCGGGGTAGCACTCCCTCATCTTAGATTCCAGCTCCCATGTTGCTTCTCGTTCTTCCTGGTTGCTCCAGAGCACCTTCACGTAGGGGATGACTCGGTTCCGCAGTGCTTTGTTTTCTCTTGCTAGGATACGCACGGGGGTTTCCTCGAAGCTTAGATCCTCCTTGAGCTCGAATGTGGAGACGTCCAACACGTGTGACGGGTCGGATAGGTATTTCCGGAGCATGGACACGTGGAAGACGTTGTGGACCCGGTCGAGATTAGGGGGTAGGGCAAGGCGGTACGCCACTGGGCCTATGCGCTCCAAGATCTCAAAAGGCCCCACAAACCGTGGGCTCAACCTGCCCTTCAGCCCGAAACGCTTGATCCCTCTGGATGGCGAGACCCGTAAGAACACGTGTTCCCCCACTTGAAATTCCAAATCGCGGCGCCGTCGGTCTGCGTAGCTCTTCTGTCGGCTTTGGGCGGTCAGTAACCGCCGCCTGATGAGGCGCACCTTCTCCTCAGTCTCTTCCACCAAGTCGGGTCCCAGGAATTTCCGTTCCCCTAAGTCGTCCCAACAGATCGGGGATCGGCAGCGTCTCCCATACAAAGCTTCGTAGGGTGCCATCTGGATGCTGGCCTGGTAGCTATTGTTGTAGGCGAATTCCACGAGGGGTAGGTAGCGCGCCCAACCGACTCCCCAGTCAAGTACACAGGCGCGTAGCAGGTCCTCGAGGGTCTGAATCACTCGCTCCGACTGTCCGTACCGTCTGAGGGTGGAAAGCTGTGCTGAAGTGTAGCTTGGTCCCCAGGGCTTGCTGTAGACTTTGCCAAAACTTCGAGACGAAGCGGGTGTCTCTATCCGAGGTGATCGATGCCGGCACTCCGTGCAGTCTCACGATCTCGCTGAGGTAGACTTGAGCCAACTGCTCTCTGGTCCAGGTTGTGTGGATGGGTAGGAAATGAGCTGCCTTGGTTAGCCGGTCCACAATGACCCAGATCGAGTCGTGCCCCTGCTGTGAACGTGGGAACCCGGTGACGAAGTCCATAGTGATCTGATCCCACTTCCACTTCGGCACCGGTAAGGGCTGTAATTTTCCTGCAGGCCGCTGATGCTCTGCTTTTATCTGCTGGCATACCAGGCAGTGAGCTACGTGTCGTGTCACATCCCCCTTCAACTTGGGCCACCAGAAGGTCTGCTTGAGGTCCCTGTACATCTTCGTGCCCCCCGGATGCGCCGCATAAGGGGCGCGGTGTGCCTCTGTCAGAATCTCCTCCTTCAATTCCGGCGAATCCGGTACACAGAAACACCCACGGAACCGCAAGACGCCGTCACTTCCCACTGCAAAGTCGTTCTCCTGGTTCGGGTGGATCTTGTCTCGCACGAGCTGTAAGTGCGGGTCCGTCAGTTGTCCTTCTCGGATTTTCTCAAAAAGCGTCGGCTTGACCACCAACGCCGTCAGTCGAGCAACAGTGCCCGCCGATACCACCTCCAACCTCAGTCGCGAGAATTCCGCGATCAGGGTGCTCTGCTCAGTTATCGCGCGTGCCGGCGCCTCCTCCGGTTGCCCCTTCCTGCTTAAAGCGTCCGCCACCACGTTTGCCTTCCCGGGGTGGTATTGGATTGTTAGATCGTAATCCTTCAACAATTCAAGCCACCGCCTCTGCCGCAAATTTAGCTCCTTTTGGGTGAACAAATACTTGAGACTTTGGTGGTCTGAAAAGACGTTACAGTGGACACCAAAGAGGTAGTGTCTCCATAACTTTAGAACGAAGACCACTGCAGCCAGTTCCAAATCATGAATCGGGTAGTTCTTTTCGTAATCCTTCAGCTGCCTGGATGCATAGGCTATTACTTTCCCCTGTTGCATCAAAACACCCCCAAGTCCGATTCTCGACGCGTCGCAGTACACTTCATAATCCTCTCCGGGCGTTGGTAGTACAAGAATAGGCGCCCTGGTTAGCCTCCTTTTAAGTTCTTCGAAGCTCTCTTGGCACTTAGCCGTCCATAGAAACTTTTCCCCTTTCTTGGTCAACCGGTTTAAAGGGGCCGCAATCTTCGAGAAACCCTCGACGAAGCGTCTATAATATCCCGCCAGTCCCAAAAAGCTGCGGATCTCCGTCACTGTCGTCGGTGGTTGCCAGTCGATCACCGATTCCACCTTCTTGGGGTCCACAGCGATTCCCTCTGCCGAGATCACGTGCCTAAGGAAACCCACCTCTCGTAGCCAGAATTCACACTTCTTGAGCTTCGCGAACAGCCTCTGTTCCCTGAGGGTTTGGAGAATCGTTCGTAAATGGTCCTCGTGCTCCTCGTCGGTAGTTGAATAGATCAGGATATCGTCGATGAAGACCACTACGAACCGGTCCAAGAAAGGTCTGAAAATCCGGTTCATCATGTCCATGAAGACGGCGGGGGCGTTCGTAAGCCCGAACGGCATGACCGTGAACTCGTAGTGGCCGTACCGGGTCCGGAAGGCGGTCTTTGGGATATCTTCGTTCCGAACCCGGAGCTGATGGTAGCCCGATTGCAGGTCGATCTTTGAGAACACCGTTGCTCCTCGCAGCTGGTCGAAGAGGTCGTCAATCCTGGGCAGGGGGTACTTATTCTTCACAGTAACCTTGTTTATCCCCCTGTAGTCGATGCAGAGGCGCAGGCTTCCGTCTTTCTTCCGTACAAAGAGCACTGGTGCCCCCCAGGGTGACACACTCGGTCTGATAAATCCTTTGTCCAGGAGGTCTTCCAGTTGCGCCTTAAGCTCCTTTAACTCTGCGAAGGCCATTCGGTAGGGCGCCTTTGTGATCGGTTGGGTACCCGGTACGAGTTCGATAGGAAAAACCACCTCTCGTTCAGGGGGTATCCCGGGCAGTTCCGTCGGGAAGACATCGGGGAAGTCCCTCACCACCGCAATGTCTGAAGGTGTCGCCGCGGGTCGTGTCACCAGGTCCACCGAGGCCAGGTAGGCCACGCACCCACCTTCCACCAATCTTCTGGCCCTCGCCGATGAGATGATTGCTGGGAAGGAAATGCTCTTACACGCCAGGTACATATTCTCAGGAAAGCTCGGCTCTTGCAATTGTACCATCCGCTTCTCACAATCGATGAGCACTTGGTACAATGAGAGCCAATCCATGCCCAGCACTACGTCATACTCCTTCAGGGGAATTACCACCAAATCCCCTGGACAAGCCAGTCGCCCTAGATTGATCGGGCAGGCGGCCACGTAGCTGACCGCCTCCAACACCCCCCCCGCCGTTTGGACCGTCAAACAATTTTGGAGGGGCACCACCCCAAGACCATGCACAAAAACGAAATCACTAGAAATGAAAGAGTGGGTTGCTCCGGTATCAGAAAGAGTTCTAGCGCGGGTACTTGAAACAGAAGTAATACCTACGAGGGCGCCCTCCGGCGGATCCGTCTCTTGGCGGGTCATCGAGAAAACCCGCCCGCCAGGTTGTGGTTGCCTATCCTCCTCTCGTCGTGGTACAGGGGGTCTAGAAGTCGACCCCATTGGAGCTTTCCCCCGTCCTGACGTTTGTGGCGTGGGCGTAGAAGCTGCAGAGGACGCAGATCCCCAGGCCAAGGGGCAGTTGCGGCGGAAGTGCCCCGATTTGCCGCATCGGAGTATTGTTGCGATCGCTTCTTTTCCTCATGGTGCGCCGGGCCCCCTCTCCTGGCGCGGGTAACGGCGAACCCACGCTCTACCACCGTGGCCCTGTCGACCACCTTCTGGAAGGTGTGCAAGTCGGCCGCTTGCACCACTTCGAAAATGTCACTCCGTAATCCATCCACGAAGAGCTGCGCCTTATGGGACTCGCCCCTTATCACGAAAGGGACGCAGTTGGCCAGTCGTACAAATTCGCGCTGATAGGCCATCACTGTTTTACTCCCCTGCTGGATATGGTTCAGGTCATCCTCCAATTTCTTTTTAACGCTGCTTGTGAAAAAGGCTCCAAACAGCTCCTGTTTGAACGCTGTCCATGACGGGAGTACGGCGGTGCCCTTTGTGGGATCAGGGCGGACCGTCTTCCACCATAAGCGGGCGTTCCCCTCCAGGAAATGAACTGCCAGGGGAACCCGCTCGTCGTCCTCCATGAGTAAGTCCTCAAACAACTTTTCCATTGATCCCACCCACTTCTCGACGACCCAAGGGTCAGTCGTCTCCCCGTCGAACGTGGGTGGGTCGTACTTCTTAAAGTCGGCCAGGTTGGCCCGCACCCGGTCCCGCTCAGTCAGCGGGACTGACCCCTCCCCCGCGGCGGCGGCAGCCACAGGAGGGGAAGGGGCGATCACGGTCTCCCCCGAGGCACCCCTGTTGGTGCTTCCCGGCGCCGGTCCCGCAGTTGCCGTCGCGGTTACCGCCGCTGGTATCGTCGTCTGGGGTGGGGGTACCTCGGCTTCGGCAGTCGCTGTAGGGGTCACTCCCGCGCTGACCCCCGTCGCCGGCGCGCCTAGCCCCTGTGGAGGGGCGGCGGCGACCGTCACCGTCGCGGCCGGTTGTTGCTGCGTCAACTGACGCACGTGAGCCGTGAGAGTCGCCAGCTGCCCCGCCATGTCCCTCAGCTGTTGTTGCAGGCGCTGGTTCTCTGCGGCCGCCGACGTTGTCGCGTCCGCCCCTGCATCCTCGGCCGATGATCTAGTACGGGCCATGTCTCTACACAAAAACAACAGTCAGCTCTAGACTCTGCTAACATGCAACGAACCCCCCATCGAGAGCAAAGGACCCAAGCTCGTTCCCCCCCCTCGATCACTCGCGTCCTACTCTACTATAATCTATCCATTCCATTCCTTTGTAGTTAAGTGAGGTATTCCTGTGGACGTCGGCACCAATTGTTGTGATTGAAAGCTAAGTCTCTGATACCATCTTAATCTGTCACGCCCCGGGGGTTTTGTTTTAGCGGAAACGAATCATAAGAGTTGAATATTTGACGTGTAAAATTTTTGTTTTAAAAAAAAGAACCCCTCTTCCCCGGCACGTGCCCAGACCCGCCGCATATACAGGATCACTCTACAAACGGACAGAGTCTCCCCTGTATATGCACGGCGTCGCGGTTTGTACAATGTTCAATAATGAGGAAACATTCAATCACAACAATCCACTTCATACAACCATTCACAATATACTGAATTTACTCACGGCCGATTAGTTTGAAAGGATAAAACCCACGGTTGTTGAAACGGCGCCCACCCGGCACCCATGTTTTGAAAACCGTTTTTGAAAGCAACATAAACTCAGGGTTTTGAAAACAGTGCCCACACGACACTTAGGTTTTGAAATCCATTTTCGCAAAAGCAACATAAACCCAGGGTTTTGAAAACAGTGCCCACACGACACTTAGGTTTTGAAATAATAGTTTTCGCAATCCGTTCCTTTATTTGCTATTTTATTTTCCAAAGCGGCCCACAGAAATATAAAGAGAAATAGACAATCCAATTGTCACCGTACCAACATCCACACCGACCCCACGAGGGTATCGAGAACCATCCACAGTCTACAAATAATAAATGGAATGCGAAAGTAAAGAGTAAAGTACTGTTCCGGTCTCCTGAGACCCAACACCTCTAGCCGTGGCCTCACCGTCGCCTAACTCTCCCCCCTGTAGGACCCTGTCGCAAAGTGGGAAGTCAGCGACTAAACAAAAATGATAATAATAATGCAGTTAAAGGAAACGTCCAACCGTAGTCTATCCGGAGCAACCACCCCTCCCCCCGCAAGGGAAAAGTAGAATCAAACACCTGTAAACCTGCAATGCCCGATCCCGTCGGACAACTAAACCGACGAATCGCACCGCGCCCAAGTCGGACAACTAAACCGAATGGGTCGCACCGCTCCCACGTCGGACAACTAAACCGACGGGTCGCACCGCTCACACCTTGGCGCATACATGCCCCACAACTAAAGAGGCCCCACGCCGTCCTGTGGGTATACACGGGTCATGGACCACTTTTCCGGAAAAGCACACCCTCTGCGGTGGCCAAACCGCGGGTGCGCGTGTTGCAGCCGAGCATAGTAACCGCGAACCATATATATGTATCAATGTATGAACCGTATGAAATAACATATACATATCCGTGCATGAGAACTATATGAAACAGTATATATATATATTCACAGCATACTCCTATACGTGCATGAGAGCGACATGAAACAATATGTATGTCTAATCACGAGCACCGTAAAGCCATAACGAATAAATGATGCCTCCCTACCAGGTTTAACCCAAGTACACTTAAGGGTGACCCCGTCCACCAAGATAGAATTAAATGTTAAGACTTAAGAGTAAAAACCCACCTTTACGAGCGATGAACAATGCGCTACCCCCCCGTGTCCCGGTGCGCTCCCCAAAACTACAAAAAGATCCACCGGGAAGAAGTCAGCGACTACCCAACATAAAACAAGGAACAAGAACAGATATTCGGGTCCCGTCGTGGAACGGGCTCTCGGGTTCGACGGCGGCGGCGGCGGCCGAGTCGGAACCCGAGGCGGCGGCCGAGTCGGAAACCCAAGGCGGCGGCGACCGTGCTGCCGCGGTGGCCGCACGCGTATCAGGCTCCGTGCGGTGTGATGCCCGCACGGCTCCCTGACCGCGGCGGCGCCCAGGTCCAGCACGGGCGCCCAGGCCGCACACACGGGCTGCCCTGCGCGGCGCCCAGGTCCCGCGCGGGCGCCCAGCCCGCACGCACGGGCGGCCCCGCGCGGCGCCCAGGCTCCGCGCGGGCGCCCAGCCCGCACGCACGGGCGACCCCGCGCGGCGCCCAGGCCCGCGCGGGTGCCAGACCCGCACGCACGGGCGACCCCGCGCGGCGCCCAGGCTCCGCGCGGGCGCCCAGCCCGCACGCACGGGCGACCCCGCGCGGCGCCCAGGCCCGCGCGGGTGCCAGACCCGCACGCACGGGCGACCCCGCGCGGCGCCCAGGCTCCGCGCGGGCACCCAGCCCGCACGCACGGGCGACCCCGCGCGGCACCCAGGCCCGCGCGGGTGCCAGACCCGCACGCACGGGCGACCCCGCGCGGCGCCCAGGCCCGCGCGGGTGCCAGACCCGCACACCCGGTGCCCTAGCCCTGCGCGCAAGGGCGCCTCGCGACGGCGGTGGTGCGGCCGGCCGGGGTGAACCGTCTCCCCCCCTTCCCGTGCGACGATCCGGAAGAAAACCCTAGCTAAAAAAAATAAAAACTCACCGAACCAATGCGCCTCCGACTCGCCGATGAAGAGGGAGGGAGAGACGAGGATTATCCCGTTCTTGCGTGCCCGGTTCCGGAGGTGTGCGGTGTTCTTCCCGTTCCTCGATTGTTCCGCCGCGGTTCCTCGTGCCGATCGGATGGGAAGAGGAGGGTTAGGGAGGGGCGGTTTCTTCCTTCTTCACGTCGCGATGTAACAGGGGTGAGAGGAACGGTAGGGGAAGGCTAAAACTGAACCTATACCAACCAATTAAAAGAAAAACCGCCCGTACACGGGAACTTAACCCTAAGCCCCAAAAAGCAATTCAATCTCGGCGAAATGAGTTTGGGTGCGAACCTGGGTCCGGTCCGCCTCGAAGAACGTGTAAGTCGCCTGAACTGCTGCCAACTTCCGGAATTTATTCTGGGAGATTCCGGGGTCAGAATCCAGAACCGATTTCGCCCCCGTTTTCCACTTCGCGAGCTCTATTGTCTAAAAATACCCGCGAGCCCCGACAGTCTGCCCAGAGATAAAGAAAAATAATTCACCCCCGGACCCCTTAGTCGAAAAGCGGATTAACAAGAATTTAAAAGAAAGTCTAGAAAGACAAATAAAGCCGCGGTTATTACAGCTGGGCTCCGGCCAACCGTGCTGGTGGGCTCTAAATACCAGGTATTGGAGTCCCACGATTTTATTTTTGGCCTGAGTGGCCCCTGTTGCTGAGTTCACTAACTTGCACCCGAATGGCCTTGTTTGGGTTGGTCTTCGGCCGCCGCCGCCGCCTCCGGCCGCCGGGGCTCCACCCAACCTGGCTCAGTCCTCACCTGGGACTCCCTGCTAACCCGTGCTCACCTTGGTTCCAGGTCTGGACCAGAGTTTCTCCAAAAACACCATACCGAGCCTTGATCTAAAATTGGGTGTTGCTCCGGTGACTCTCCGGCCGGCCTCCGGCGCGCGCAAGGTGAGAGCCTCACTGTCCCTAGACCATGTTGATCACTGTGCTCTAGTTAAATTTGGTTTTGATCAAATATATGTTAAAATTTAATAAAGTTGTAAATTGGACTTTAGCAGACTATGGGCCAACGTTGTTCTCGGGATCCGTGTTAGTCCAAACTCGTGAGCACGGTCTTGGTTTTGTCATAACGAGTGCGCTGAAAGTTACGGCGCGACGTTTGGACTCCCGGATTGCCAGAACGAGTCGAAACAGCCTGATAACTTAGTGTATTTATGCAATTAAGAAACCAATATGGATCAAATGGTAATTTGGACATGATGGCTGTCCTCAGACAGCAGTTATACACCGACTAAACATCTTGTTAGGGTTTCGTGGGTGCTCGCTAATCGGAAATCGGATTTGGTTCAATAAATTGGCGATATTGCCCCCCCTATTAGCGTCGCGTTAGTGTTGTGTCGTCGGGATGGGTTGTGCGAGTCTATTACTGATCATGTTTACTTATTCAGGGCCCAGTTGTTCAGCACCAGCCTCCCAGTAGCTGTGCGGGAGTTCGAGGATCTGCCTACATCCAGGTGGGTTATCTTCGGCCCGGGCTAGCTTTTTGGCCCTCTGGTTGCTTTAGTCCAGTCGGACACTTGTTTTTGACTAGTCCGCTGATTATACCCATACGACCTATGATGATTGCATGTATCACATGATCTGATTGATAGACATTGATTCTTTTAGACTTGTCGTATACGTACCTGCTGATTGTACCTCGATGACCTATTTTGACGTATACTGATCTCTTTAACATATCATGATCCTTCTGGTTGATACTGATGCTGTTAGACCTGTGATTGAGATTACCTGTTCACAATCAGCCTGATTACTGTGTTTGCATACTCCATGATTATTCCTGATAGATCTGATCTGCTTGAGACACATCATATGTACCTGCTTATCACCTTTTATATTCCTGTACATAGATTTGTATGATTCGATGATACCTGCTGATTCCTGTCCTTTGAGATGTTACTTGATATATTGTCGATATGCATGATTGATGGATTCCGATTGATAGATATAGACCGATGACTCCCTGTTGGGATCTCGGCATGTTGCCGACTACCCGGTCACTAGACCGTGAGATTGATCATTATGACTTGCTATATACGGCTGCACTTCACGAACATGGCCGGGGTCGCTCCCCGTGGAGCTTGTTCTTTACCGGTAGAGTGGTCTGGTGATAGACCCGTGAGCCCCCAGTTAGGCACCCGTGGGGTGCGGGGTTATGTCAGTCGCGAGCCCTTTTGCATCGAGACTGCTTGGCGTCTGTGAAATGCAGGGTTATTGCCTGAGGTCCTATGAGACCAATAGTGGCGCATGATTGGGTACTTGGGTTTCTACCTTTGACGCATTACTTTTACTTGTACTGCTGCTCAGTTTATTTTCAGTATTATTATCTGTAGATATGCTTTCAGCACTTACAGTTCCTTATACATGATTCTTGTAGTTATCTTTTGATTCCAGCATGTATGATCTACAGCTTTCATGATGGATTATTGCTGTTATACCTTGATTTCCAGTATACTTACCTGCAGTTCTCATTCTGATTATTAGTAGACCTCTATGCTTTCCAGCTTTTCCTGTTGACTCTTACTATCCGCAGATTTTAGTACCCAGTAGGTACGATTAGCTGAAGCTCGGCTCGTCGTGCCCACTGGGATGCACTCCGGTGTATCTCACACCCTCGGGTGATTGTTGTAGGTCCGTCGGGTGGTGGGATGTCGGGACGATCCAGTGAGCCGATTACGATCGAGCTGTCCCCATGAGCATTATATATCGACGACTTCTGCAGACATTTACTTTCCACATTTCATTCCAGTTTATCGTGATTTAGACATTTAAAACTGATGATGTAATAACTTAATTTTGATTATTCCTGCTGAGTAGATTAGATTAGTTACTGATATATCTGTTGATCTCTGATGATGATTTTTTAGCCGTGCATGTATAGGGGAGTCTTTGTCCTTGGGATAGAGAGTCTTCTATACGTGTGGCGGTCTGTTGCGCCCAGTTTGCAAACTCTGATTTCAAAAAAAAAAAAATTTCAGACCTGATTTTTAAAACTCGGGGCGTGACAGGTGATAGCAACAAAAATATCTTTTTGAATTTTCTTTAATGGATATGTGTTTTGTCACGAAACCGCCAAAGGGATAGATTGTTACGGAATTTGAGTTGGCGTAATTTCGTGAAAGGTTCAAGTCTTGAAGATTGAAGGTGAAGAAGGTTGGATCATTTAACTCAATCTCAAGAAAGAAGAATTCAAAAGGATCAGGTATGTTTAACTAAAGATTTTTGGTGATCCGAATACTTCTTGTAGTGTAGAAACACTTGGAAGAATTTTTCATTGCATAAAAATCAAAAACTGGACATGGGACATGTTCAGGATCCGGATCAGATTGTTCAATCCAGATCCCGAAGGTGGTTCGTTCATACACCGGTTCAATCCGGATCGTAGCTTCCCTTGATCCGGATCCCGAACATTGAGTTTACCATTTTCCTTGAACGATCCGGATCAGGCTTCGCAATCCGGATCCCGAACGTTGATGTTTGGTGAACTGTATGAACGATCCGGATCAAGCACTTTGATCCGGATCCCGAACTTTCGTTTTTCTGGAATTGCCTGACTCGTTACGACGATCCGGATCACAGCTAATCCAATCCGGATCGCCGTCCGTAAAATTTCCAGAAATGGTAGGTTTTTGATTCTTATCTCCTTCCTAGGGTTTCTAACCTATAAATAGACCCTATGATTCTTTTTCTAGGGGAATCCAAAAAAGAAGCCGATAATCCAAATAGAGCCGTCATAATCAAATATCATCTTATACGGCCCTAGATCCACATATAGAGAAGAAAGTAAATCATTAGATATTACTCTATGTTTCTTCATCTATATTGATTAGTTTGATTCTAGGTTTTCATACTCACATCTTGAGTTGAATCAAACTAATGAATACTTAGATGGTATTTCCTATCTATCTTTGATCTAAGTATTCGGCGGATCATCACCACCCAAAAAAAACAACGATTTACCCCAAAATCGGCGCGTGGATTCGCGTGTCCTTGTGGATTCAAGGTTCAACCGCTCTCGTGGATTCGGAGCGAGGTACGTTCGTGGATTCGAAGCGTGCTACTGGGTGAAGACCGTGGATTCGGTCAGACGTCGTGGACTCGACATTGGACGCCGTGGATTCGGCGTTGGACGCAGATCGTGGATTCGAGACGCGTTGCGGAACGAGCGGAGAAGATCAACTAGGAGCGTATGGAAAAGGTTGAGTCGTCTGTGAGTACGGTATATCACCTTGTACGTGTTTAATTCTAGTGGATTTCACCGTGTTATCGGTCCCGTGGTTTTTTACTCCGGTTTGGAGTTTTCCACGTAAAAATCTTGCGTGTTCATTTTTATTTCCGCATTGGGTTTTATTGCGCAATGATTTTTTGAGTGTTTATTGTTTACACCTATTCACCCCCCTCTAGGTGTTTTTTCCCCTATTTAGATCTATATTACATATAACCCAACATATTCAAGTGTTGGTATAATTACCAAAATGCCCCTCTCGAAAATTCCATTTGAATTTCCGGGAGACACGGGCTTTGACCATTTGCCGCTGGCTCAACCAGATTCTACTGGGACTCAACAGACGGCTAGTTGGAACCGCCGCAATTTTCCGAATTGCGCGATTGCCACCCGGGCGCCGTTAAACCGACGATTTTGCCGATTTACGGACCGATTACCAATTTCCGCTCAACAAGAGCCAACAGATGTAGAATACCGGGTTTTCGAATGGCGCGCCGACCTCGCAAGATGGCGTGGTGCGGAGGAATTGCCTCGGGCATGTTGCTTATGTGTTTACAGATGATGTCGGGTTGATTCGGATCAACGCGGAAGCCCCTGCTTGATTCGGAGTTTTCCGGGCTTTGTCCGCCGTAGAGGACTGGTTTCGGGGAAGCCTCGACTTCTCAGCGGAGTGCAGAAAATTTGGAAATACTTAGAACAGGTATATTTTGAGTTTACAGCGGAGTTCGGGAGGTTCCGGACTGGCGCGGAAGACCCGAGGGCAAAAAGTGAGTCGGAACTGATGATTTTGGAGCCGGTTTTTGGATTAAGAACCCCGACTCAACGGTTGAGCTTTTTGAGGAGAAAAAGCTGTGGATATGTGTATTTTCATATTACAGCGGAGTTCGGGAGGTTCCGGACCGGTGCGGAGACTCCGAAGATAAAAAGTGACTTGAAGTTGGCTAAATTGGATTAATTAATTAATTAGTTTAATTAGTTAAATTATGGAAAGTAGCCTGTGCTGTTTTAGTGATAAGAGAAGTTTGACTTAGTGGTTATGGTTAAGAGTGGTTGGAGATATTTTGTTGGGGTGCATTTATTACTGCTACCTACCACACACACCTTAATTAAGCCTCTTAATTAAGTGTTGCCATGTCATCGTCCCCTTCTTTTGGCAAAGCAGAGGAACAGAGGAATGCTTGGATGTAGAAGAAAGAGAAGAAGAAGAAGGAAGGAGAAGAGGAAAAAATTGAAAATGAGAGGGTTTGTAAGGGAAATGTGATGGTGGACCTATGGTCGGAAGCCGAGCGGAGAGCGCGACGAGCGGCACGCGACGGATTCGAGAGAGAGGTATGTGTAGTTTTCTTTGGAGTTTGAGTTGCTCATTTTGGGATTTGGAGGTTGAGCTTGAGATTTTAGGTTGTTTTTTTTGGTTGGCTTTGGGGTATTCTTGTTTGTCTTGGACTTGTTGTCCATTGGAGGAGGTTCAAGCAGAGTCGTGGTGCGCAGTTGGGGGCGCTGCAGCAGCGCGCGCTGCCCATGCGGGGCGCGCGGGCTGCCCATGCGGGCGCGCGGCAGCGCAGTTGAGCGCGCGGCAGGCTCTGTTGAGCGCGCGGCAGGCCCAGGCGCCGCGCGGCATGCACCTGGGCAGCGCGCAGCGCGCGGGCTGCAACAGCGCGCCCGGTTGCTGCGGCTGCTGCGTGCGGCCATCGGGCTAGCGGGGGGCCGGTTCCGGTGGGCCGTGTACGCGCACACCGAGGCCGTGGGTTGCCCGGGTGTCGCGTGGACTTTTTGTTGACCGTTTTTGACGCAGTTTTTGCTTCTTTTGCTCTTACAGGACGGCGCCTTTGTGGCGGATTTCGGCATGGTGCCGTGCGGAGCTCGGACCACGTGCATGGTAGGGTGTTGTTTTGCAGTTGGCTCGAGGCGTCGGAACTAGAGAGAGGAAATCCTTGTGTGTTAATACTGTGAAGTGTGGGTGACTTAGTTAATATTGTGTGTATGTGGGCATCTAATTATTAGTATGCAGATTTTTATGGTGGACTTGTTTGGTGTTGTGGACTTGTGGATATATACAAATGGAGCTTATAAGTGTGCTGTGGATTTTCTTTCGTGATTGTAATAGAGGATACATGTGTGAGGTGTATGTGTACTGCGGACTTGGTGTTTTTAATGTTGTTAGTGAGCAGATGTTGGGGGAACTTGTTAATTGGAGCTTGTAGAGAGTGGATTATGGATTTGTGGTATATGGTGTTTAAGTGCGCATGCTGTTGACCCTATGAGATGTATGAGTGTTGTAAATGGAGCTTGTATTTAATTGTAAGCTGTGGGTTATTGTGTATATGTGACTTTAATTAGTTGTGTGCAATTGGAATTAATTGAGTGTAATGGAGCTTCCAGAATAATATATGTGGGTGTGTGTGGTTAATTAGGAGTGGTTTTTGTGATGGAATTAGTGGTCAAATTAGTGTGTGTTGTGCTATGTGTTTGTGAGCAGGAGTTTTGGTGGATGAATTGGAGAGTGTATTTTTGTGTGCTGCTTGTGAGCAGGGTGTGTATTTTTTTGGGGAGATTGAAGTGTGTTGTGGGCCTAAAAAAATTAGAGTATGCTGTTATCTTTGGTAATGAAAGAGAGGAAGTGATTTTATGTTTTAAAGTGTGCTGATGAACTTGAGAGAGTTATGGAAGTGTGCTGTGAATGTATTGGAGCTTACAGAATATTAAGTGTGGATGCATGTAACTTAATTATGTGGGTGGATTTAAGAAAATGTGTTTTATTGTGAGCACCTAGTGACAGCAGATGGACTTGTGATTGCTGTGAGAGTGTATTGTGGGAATGTTCTCGTTTTTCCCGGGGGATTTCCGTGGTTCGCGGCAGTGTGCGAGCGCACGCGGTGCGTTTTTCGAAGTTTCGTCAGATCGAGGTTTCGGCGTTTCACCGACTTCAGCGATTGCCTGCGGAAAGCATTCCAGGTAGGTTGGAATTTCTCCAAAATTTATGGAAGCATGTTGATCATGTTGATCATGATTAGCTGAATTATTATATATTGATAAATCTGATAGTTGCCTAGAAAATTGTAGAATGACATTTTTGAGCACCTGACATTTTTAGTAGGATCTAAAGGTTATTTGACACTAGACTGCAAGTTCATTTGAGTTTCAGGCTACTTCTGGACCTTCATATATTTTTAGCACCCCGTTTTAAGTAAAACTCCATTTTTTAAAAAAGGGTTTTTAATTATTTGAGAACACTATGAATAGTCCAGATTGTTCGAGTTGTCTGTGTACTCGCGCCAGAGGGCCGAGGATATTTTTAGAGCATCGTCTGTTGAGTTCTAGTGTCATGAGAGTTCTTCTTCCTTGTTGGGATCATGGGTTGTGTTTATGATTTAGTGGTGGAGGCAGTTCTCCCACTTAGTTTTGAGGATATTTGGGGTTCTGGCAGATCGAGTCGCTGAGGTTTCCGACTCAGCCATGGTCGTGCATTATCAGATTGAGTCGTTGAGGGTTCTCCTACATAGCTGTGAGAGTGTTTGGGCTATTCATATTTGAGTCGAGGTTCTTTTCCGACTGAGTTGTGCTTTTGAGCTCGTGATACCGATCTGTTTGATCGTGGATTATAGCCTGCTGAGCCTGGCATTTTATGCCAGTTATGAGATACTTGAGATACTTGAGTTCGCGGGGTCGCTCCCCACGAGCTACGCTCCGGATGCGATGATGATACCGAGCCTGACGAGGCTGCGATGTGATTACTGAGATAGTCCTTGAGGGACACCCTACGTAAGACCAAGTCCTTTTTGGGCGTAGTGGCAGTAGATGAGCGCAGGTTTGACTTTGACTGATCCAAAGTGGGATAGTCATTGAGATTTGGGTGATTTGTGTGAGTGAGTTTCATGGCATGTTCATAGATGAGTTTTCCTTTGAGCATAGTACTTGAGGCATATTATTAGCAGTGAGAGTGTATGCATAGCAGGGTCTGAGTAGAGTTCCTTGGGCATTATGATGCATGTTAGCTGTAGTTTCTTTCCTGCTTACCCCTTTTTATCTATCTATCTGCATACCTATCTGTTGTGCCTCCAGTGGACTTAGTGGGCATACCGTGGATATTGATGACGGTACCCACTGAGAACTACTGTAGGATGTAGTTCTCACACCCTCTGTCGGTGACAGGTTTCCTGAGGCTGCTGTTCCGGCTTAGCTCACGCGGAGACAGCTGATCGAGGTGAGGACGTGGCCGTTTAGTTCCTTACCAGCTTTTTAGTCAGAGGTAGATGTACCCCGCTAGTTTTATGATTCCACTTTTGTACTGAGAGGGTGAGGATTTTATTTTATTTTATTTGAGGGACCTGTACTGA
>JAQNDB010000273.1:25000-102684 GCA_029204045.2 Tillandsia leiboldiana
GCACGTGGGGCGCGGCGTGGGCGCGTTGACCCGAGGCTCCCGGTGTGGACGCCACGTGTCGTCGCGGGGTTCGGCCACGTGGCGCATGGCTGTTGGCCCAAACAGCTGTTTGCTGTTTGGGTGTACACGTGGCGGCCTGGGGATTTTCCGGGCGTGAACAGTAACGGGCCGGGCCCGTTACTGTAGCAGCCCGGAAGTACCGGGCGCCCGAAACTTTGGGCCAAAAGCCCAAAAGGTGGATTTTCGGGCTGGGCCTATAAATAGCTGGCTTGCTTGGGCTTTTTGCCCCCTTTCCCGAGCTCCCCTGCCCATAGCCCCTTTAGCAAAGTTGGAGATCTTCATCTTGCGCATCTTCTGGCAGAGGCCCGGATTTTTTGGAAGCCGCGGCGTCGACGACTTCGGCATCGGAACGCAGTGTGGCGATCTTTCATCGGAGGCCCGTTATCGTCGCAGTTCGATCTGAGATGTCCACAGAGCTACTCCGTCAGTATTTTTGGACGATTTTTGCGGCGTTGGAATCACGAGAGGTACGTCTTCGACTTTCGTGTTGATCATCTTGCTGGATTCAGAGTTTATGACATGGTTTTCGAGGCATTTCTAAGCCGCTGTTTTCTGGTGGAGTTTTTGGACAGCGGCCCCTTGCCGGAATTTTATCTCCTCAACTGGACATCGGATCGAGACGAGCCTATACACTTTTTGGATCTACTCGTCGCGAGGATTATCATCGTATTTTTTTTGGGATTTTTATGAGGCTTGCCCGAAGGTTTACTGTTTCCCCTCTTACTGTGCAGAGTTTTACAGTTGTGTGGTTGTGAGTGTTTGCGCACCTGTACTGTAGAATTTGTAACTCGGCCTACGGGGCTCGGATTTGGACGTGCAGAGTACCGTTTCGAAGATATCGACGCGAGGATCGCTGTAATATTTTTATTGGATTTTTCTGGCCATTTTCAGCAGGTGAAAAAGGGACATCTTTGGGACTGAAATTCTGTGTATGTTTTTATGGACAGTTTTGGACTTGATGTGTATTTGTGGACTTTGTGTTGTACCCAGGAGAGTTACGAGTGTTGCTGGATCTTTTGGAGTAGGAGATTTGGATTTCCTGGTATTTTCAGCTGTACGACCCTGGACAGTTGTGCACCTTCAGGTGGGTGGCTTGCTTTCAAGATCTATGGACTGTGCTCTAATTCTATTGATATAGAACCATGCATGATAGTGATTGGACTTGGGTAGCATGCTAGAGTATAGGAATTGTTGATCCTTGTTTTATCTGTCGATCTTGTGATCTCTTGCTTCCTACTATCATGTTGAATATTTATTATGTTGGAACCTGACCTAGCACCCCCGTCATATGTTGCATGTGTAACCAGACCAGTAGAAAACCCTCACTTGGGCTAGGGTTATTTATGTTTAGACATCCACACTTTATGTCGCATTCCTGGACTTAGTGTTATCCTCGCCCGGGTAGTGGGCCAAGCGGTCAGGACTTCTCTTTAGTGTGGGATGCTTTTGCACTCGTGCTTGGGAGCAGAGTGGAGTCTGGTAGATGTGGTGGTTCGCTTGTCTGTATCGGGAACCGTTTGGGGTAAACGGTGGACCCGAGAGATCTTGTTTTCCCCTGTTTGGGTCGTCGCCACTGTGTTAGTGGCAGTAGTGTACTAGTGTTAGCCGGACCTAGAACCCAGAACCCTCTTCGACATACACATGATTTTAGTCTACCAATGTTTTCTTCCAAACATCGAAGGGCCGCTGGAGTCTGTTCTTGTTTGATTGGACAAAGGCATCAGCCCTTCGGGGTTTGGGTAAAACACTTGTTTTCTAACTGTTTTTCTAAAAAGAACTAAAATCATTAAATATGGATTTCTTCCAGATCAAATTAGTTTTCAATAACAAATGTCACCTTTTTCCTGTAAATCTCCCCACTCGAAAGGATTCGAGTGGTCTGGGTTCTAGGGGCCGTTCCTCTGTCGGGACGAAAGCCACGGGGGCCGAGCCTGGAACCTGTTCTTGTTTGATAGGGTTGTAGGGGTAGGTCTCCCGGGACTTTCGGGCCCTGTTGGTGTCTTCTGCGAGTTGTACTGTGATTATTGCTTTCCCGAACTATAAGGGATCGGGAACTTCGATAGTCGGAGCCTAGAGTCTGTTCTTGTTTGATAGGGTTCTTAGCACCGGTCTATCGGGTTTCCGAACCCTTATGGTGTCGGTCTTTCTGGAGAGTTTAGTGTTCTGTTGTGGGAGCCGTCTGGTGAACGGTGGCCCCAGCTGTGTGACTTCCAGCTTGTGGTTGAGAGTTGGTGTTGTTGGTCGATCTTGTTGATCGTGGTTTGGACTTTAGCCTGCATGAGCCATATTTGAGCTCGACAGAGATACGCGGATACTTTCCTCGGTGGGGTCGCTCCCCTCGAGAGCCACTCCGGAGTTGGGCCTGTTACTTGCTATCGCGACTTGTCGACGCCGTCCCTCTGACTGGACCAGTTAGCGGCAGTCACGGACACCCTACGGTAGACCCGTCCTGTTGAGGATGTGTGGCAGTAGGTGGGCGCAGGTTTGACTGGACCCTTTGAGGCAGTCAGTTTAGATTTGGTGAGTTTACTGTGTGTGTTAGTAGATGCATCATGTTTCATCTGTTCCTTTTCTTGAGCATCTAGATAGAGGCATAGTAGCTGTAGAGTTACTTTTCCAGCCCTTTCATTTCAGTTTTATATTGTTACTTTATGCCTCTAGTAGACTTAGTGGGCAGTCCGTTGGGCTTGTTGGCGGCACCCACTGAGAACTACTTGGGACGTAGTTCTCACACCCGTCGTGGTGTATTTTCCCACAGGGACTTCTACTCCTGTTCCTGCTGCTCCTGTTGCTGCTTCTTCTGATCGTGGTGAGGGAGTCGCGAGCTAGATCCCTACCAGTCGTCGTCCAGAGAGTAGATGTACCCTTTTTATTTTGAGAGTTTCTTGTTGAGAGACCTTGTAGTGAGGTATAGAGTTGTACTTTTCCTTCTGAGTTGAGTGACTTGTACTTTGGTGAGGACTTTGTACTAATTTATTTTATTTCTAGTGGTTTATTTTCAGCTCTGATATCTGGATAGTTTAGTATCTATCTTTTGCAGGTTTGACGCTTCGTCTATACGGGGTTCACCGTATGGGCGGCGGATCTGTTGGCGAGCCCGGGTCGCAGTTTCGACGCCGGGGCGTGACATCCTGCCTCGAGATCTATCTACTCGGCCGTCCTCTCACCTCGACCAGCCGCTGAAAATCCAGCAGCACCCGCAGAAGACACTGCAAAACAAAGGAGAAGACAAAGAGGAAAGGAAAATGGGGGTGAGAACTACTAGCAAACCAGTAGCCTCCCCTAGTGGGTAAAGCCTCAAACTCCGACGTGCCCACTAGGTCTACCAGAGGCAAAAAGGGAAAGAAAAGTGGTAAGTAACAAAACTGCTGAAAAAGAAAACTACCACTACTATGCCTCTAAATGCATCAGTAACCAAACTGTCCCGGTAACCCAATCTATCCACCAGTAAAAACTGGTACTGCCTGCTGTCGCCCTCATCATCGGGCAAATAAAGCCGCGCCGATGTGATGGCAAAACTCAATCACTGTCTAACCCCCACGCTCTAGAGGGGAACTCCCCAACGCTCTAGAGGGGAACTCTACCTGACCCCGACACTCCGGAGGGGAACTCGAGGGGAGCGACCCACACGAGGAAAGCATCACCGGGCATATAAAGCCGCGCCGGTGTGATAACAAACTCAAGCACTGTCAGACCCCCACGCTCTAGAGGGGAACTCCCCAACGCTCTAGAGGGGAACTCGATATCTCACTATAGCAGGACTGGATCACGACTCTGATCAAAGTGGGAAAACCCATCCACTAAAAGGAAACCCGATCCCCAATCTGATGCATAAGTACACATACGGTCAACCGCCCAATATCCGCAGTTGCCGCAATACCCACTGTCAACAATCAAGCCCAACAATCGACACTCGGTCAACCGCCCAATATCCGCGGTCACCGAAATAACCCACCATCACTGTGACGCCCCAGTTCCCCCTAAAGGGGGGAAGAATGTGACACCCCCGGAATTTGGATTAGTCCTCTATATAAATGATATAATAGGACTAAATCTCTAACCCGGCTATAGCATTTTGGATGGTAGCAAGATACAAGAGGAACATGAGAGTTAAGCGTGCTAGAGCTAGAGTAGTTCTAGGATGGGTGACCCCAT
Source organism: Tillandsia leiboldiana (assembly GCA_029204045.2). Lineage (NCBI taxonomy): Eukaryota > Viridiplantae > Streptophyta > Magnoliopsida > Poales > Bromeliaceae > Tillandsia > Tillandsia leiboldiana. Next base: position 29,216 of record JAQNDB010000273.1, read on the forward strand.
GGGAAGTGGGGCGTCACAGTTGGTATCAGAGCCATTCACCAGCCGGAAATGAGAGATGAGTCTCGGCTGAGCCAGGGTTATATAGCGGGTAGAGCGAGGCTCCCCGGCTAATGACCGTTGTGAGCGGAGTGCAGCTCCTCACAAGGTCGGCTAAGGCTAGCGAGACGAGTCTCACATCGCCTGGTGCTTGTGAGTGTGCTTGAGCCTGACGTGGACGTCAGGGCTTAAAGGGGGGAAGAATGTGACACCCCCGGAATTTGGATTAGTCCTCTATATAAATGATATAATAGGACTAAATCTCTAACCCGGCTATAGCATTTTGGATGGTAGCAAGATCCAAGAGGAACATGAGAGTTAAGCCTGCTAGAGCTAGAGTAGTTCTAGGATGGGTGACCCCCTGGGATGTGGGACGTCACAGTTGGTATCAGAGACATTCACCAGCCGGAAATGTGAGATGAGTCTCGGCTGAGCCAGGGTTATATAGCGGGTAGAGCGAGGCTCCCCGGCTAATGACCGTTGTGAGTGGAGTGCAGCTCCTCACAAGGTCGGCTAAGGCTAGCGAGACGAGTCTCACATCGCCTGGTGCTTGTGAGTGTGCTTGAGCCTGACGTGGACGTCAGGGCTTAAAGGGGGGAAGAATGTAACACCCCCGGAATTTGGATTAGTCCTCTATATAAATGATATAATAGGACTAAATCTCTAACCCAGCTATAGCATTTTGGATGGTAGCAAAATCCAAGAAGAACATGAGAGTTAAGCGTGCTAGAGCTAGAGTAGTTCTAGGATGGGTGACCCCCTGGGAAGTGGGGCGTCACAGTTGGTATCAGAGCCATTCACCAGCCGCAAATGTGAGATGAGTCTCGGCTGAGCCAGGGTTATATAGCGGGTAGAGCGAGGCTCCCCGGCTAATGACCGTTGTGAGCGGAGTGCAGCTCCTCACAAGGTCGGCTAAGGCTAGCGAGACGAGTCTCACATCGCCTGGTGCTTGTGAGTGTGCTTGAGCCTGACGTGGACGTCAGGGCTTAAAGGGGGGAAGAATGTGACACCCCCGGAATTTGGATTAGTCCTCTATATAAATGATATAATAGGACTAAATCTCTAACACGGCTATAGCATTTTGGATGGTAGCAAAATCCAAGAGGAACATGAGAGTTAAGCGTGCTAGAGCTAGAGTAGTTCTAGGATGGGTGACCCCCTGGGAAGTGGGGCGTCACAGTAGGTCGGCTAAGGCTAGCGAGACGAGTCTCACATCGCCTGGTGCTTGTGAGTGTGCTTGAGCCTGACGTGGACGTCAGGGCTTAAAGGGGGGAAGAATGTGACACCCCCGGAATTTGGATTAGTCCTCTATATAAATGATATAATAGGACTAAATCTCTAACCCGGCTATAGCATTTTGGATGGTAGCAAGATCCAAGAGGAACATGAGAGTTAAGCGTGCTAGAGCTAGAGGAGTTCTAGGATGGGTGACCCCCTGGGAAGTGGGGCGTCACAATCACAATCATGTCCCTCATCCGACATCCGGTCAACCGCCTACTATCCGCGGTAGCTGCAATAATCCCCAATCCAAAATCGGATAAAATAATCTGTATCCGGTCAACTGCCTACTATCCGCGGTAGCTGCAATAACCCCCAATCCAAAATCAGGTAAAATAATCTGTATCCGGTCAACCGCCTACTATCCGCGGTAGCCGCAATAACCCCTAATCCATAATCAAATACCACCTGTCCCCGACCCCAAGGTCCCGGCTACACTATCCCGTACCCCTGCTCAAACCCGAGCAACAAGAACCACCTGACTAAAGAATAAGGAGAAAGAAGCAAGCATGGTTTCTCCTAAGTCAAGTTCCAATATAATAGTGTAGCAACAAATAGTGGCCTATCTAGATGACCATACAAGCATGCATATGTCCTCAAGAAAGATAAAAGAAAAGGTGACCAATAGTGGTTCCACATGTGTATCAATTAATTGCTCCGCATGGATATAACCATCATGCTAAAATCATTATCCAACCACACATGTCTATAATCCACTAATTACCCTCACATAAATCATCCACCTATGTATGTCCAAAAGATCCTCAAGTGGTACCCTCCCACAAGACATTTCATATTATCCCAATATGATAGTAAATTCCACATGCAAGGTTAAGTGCTAATATTATCTCCATGTAAACATGTATAAGTCCCAACCACTATCAGATTCCCACAATAGCATTTTCCATAAGATAGGCTCACAATTATTTTAGTTTAAGCATGCATGTCCATTAGGTGATCATTCAATATGTCCAATATGGAGATTCTCTCTAATACACATAGTGAGCAAGTCGGAAATTAAGGTATGCAACAACCACCTACCTCGATCGCCAAGCACGGATCCAAATGCGCCAACACTCCAAGGAAACCTCGGTACACCGCAAAGCTGCAAAAGTAACCCACACGAGGCACAATTAATCCACTAATCCTCAAATTACTGTTGTCCATAAAACCATCCAGAAAAAGGCTTAATTTCACCTGCGAGAAGACCTCAGAAAATTCCATAAAAATAACCATCGCGATCCTCGCGACGAGCCGATCGAAACGAGTACTCGCACGTCCAGATCCGACACCTGTAGGCCAAGGAACAAATGAAACATCGCCGCAAGCCAAAATTCCTCACTACAAATATCCTGCAGCAAACACTAAGGAAGATGCGAAAATATCACCTTTGCGCAGTCCTTCAAAAATTCCACAAAAATCACGGTTGCGTTCCTCGCGTCGAGTAGATAAAAATAGAGTACTTATACGCCTTAATCCGATAATCGTAGGCCAAGATATAAATTCGACAAGCCCGTGCTGTCCAAAAAGCCACCACAGAAAATAGGGTAAAAAGGTGCCTCGGGAACCGTGCCAAAAAACACAAAACTAAGCAACGCAATCAACACGAAAATCGAAGGCCTACCTCTCAAGAACATGCTGCCGAAAAATAGTCCAAAAATTCCAACCGGGTGATCCAGGGTGCCTCGCGCACTGAACTGCGACGAAAGAAGCCAAAACCGAAGAAGCGTCGCAGAAAACGCCGATGTCGCGGCCTCCAAAAATTCTGAGAATCCATCAAAGGGTGGAGGAGAGAGAGAGGAAGAACTTCTCAGAAGAAACCCCCCAGAAAAAAGGCTTCCATCAGCCCAAAAATGAAGGTCTTCTGGGCCTATTTATAGGCCCAGCAAAATAATTCAAGAAATGACAATTGGGTCCCCACAATCGGGCGCCCGGAATGATTCGGGCGCACACAGTGCGCCCGAATCCGCCCAAATCCGACCGTTGATCAGCGCCCAGATCAACCAGATTGCGCCACTGGCCCCCGAACAGGCAACAGCCAAGATGGCCAACCGCCATGTGATGACCTGGATCTCCGCAGAGCTGTTGCAGTGCGTTGGGTGGCTTCTGGAGGCCTACGGGGTGCGTTGGAGGTGTTTGTGCACAAATTGGACACAAGTGTTGGACTTCGGGCTTAAAATGAATCACGTGAGTGATCGGAGGACCCCGTTGGATGTTTAGAAGTAGTCTCGCGCGAAGCGGATATTAAAAATGGACTCAGCGCGAAGTTTGGACCAAGGAACACCTTTTCGGATGCCTTCGGCAATTTTTAGAGTTAGAATTTGGCAAATCGGACACCGGATTTGGATTCAGTTTGCGAAAACGGTGAAAATGGACTACCTACTTGTATTTTTCGGAGTCCGGATGCAAAAGCGCATTTTTTGAGCCTCGGGGTAGAATGTAATGTACCAGATTTATGGTATATAAATAATATAAATAAAAATGGTATGAAATACTATTTTTATTGGATTCGGAGAAAAGTGCTAAATTATGGTTTATTCAAAATAGGGGAGAGTGTAGTACATCGATTTCCGCGAAAATGCGAAATTCAGCAAAAATACTTGTAACGCATTTCAAATGTAATTACAAGTGAGTTGGAAGCATTTCGAATCGATGCAAAAGTTATCGAGTCGAAAAGTGAGTTGGAGTTGAGAATTTGAAGCTTCAATTGTGAAGCTTAGGTCATTGTTTGGCGATTTCCGCAAAAAGTGCGAAATTCAGCAAAAAAACTTGTAACACATTCCAAATGTAATTACAAGTGAGTTGGAAGCATTTCGAATCGATACAAAAGCCATCGAGTCGAAAAGTGAGTTGTAGTTGGAAATCGAAGCTTCAAGCTTGTAAAAGGTAGACCCACGTTTGCCGAATTCGCAAAATGGCGAAATACAGCGAGAAGACTTGTAACATGTTTTAAATATGATTACAGTTGAGTTCGGTGCGTTTCGGGCTGACGCGAAGGGCATCGGGTCGAAAAGTGACTTGAACCACGAGGACTTAGCAAATTCTGGAATTTCTGAAATTTGTGATCATGAAGCCTTTTCGGGGCTCTCTTTCGAGGGCTTAGAGTGGCCGAAATATTTAAAAGAAATCGTGGGATGTCTCACAAACGTTTTCTGATTAAAAGGGATGAAAATCCTAGGTGAGCGATTAAGGAAAAAATGGAGAATGAAGCGAAGAAAAATGCTTCGTGAATTCTGAAACTGCAGTTTTTGACAGTGCAGTTGATCGCGAAGCCTTTTCGGGACTCTCTTTGGAGGGCTTAGAGTGGCCCAAAAATTTAAAAGAAATCGTGGAGTGTCTCACAAAAGTTTTCTGATTAAAAGGGGGGAAAACCTTGGTGAGCAATTAAGGAAAAATTGGAGAACGAAGAGAAGAAAAATGCTTCGTGAATTCTGAAACTGCAGTTTTTGACAGTGCAGTTGATCGCGAAGCTTTTTCGGGGCCCTCTTTCGAGGGCTTAGAGTAGTCCAAAAATTTAAACAAAATTGTGAAAAGTTTAATAAAAATTTGTAGATTAAAGACGGGAAGAAAAATTACGATTTTGATTTCCCAGTTGGCGGCAAAACGCGGAGAAAGAGGGCTACCCGAATTTCCTTTCTGCAGGAAAATGCTGCAGAAATTGAGGGCAGTTTTGGATTTTTTTTTGAAATTGGGGGACAAATGAGTAAATTCATCCCCCCAACCACCACCTGCAGAGATTAAATGCTCTCTCCCTCTCCCACTTGAACCCTCACTCTCTCTCTCTCTCTCTCTCTCTCCCTCTCTCTGTTTGAGCATGAAACGAAAGAAGAAGGAGAAGAAGAAAAAGAAGAAAGAAGAGAAAGAAGAAAGGAGAAGAAGAGAAGAAGAAGAAGATGGCTAACTCTCTCTCTCCCTCTCCCTCTCAGTTTTTTTTTGTTATGGTGCTGTTCTCTCTCTCTCTCTCACTCTAACCTCTGCTAGCAGCAGCAGCTTGTGCTGCTGCTGCCAGCAGGGCCTGCAACAGCAGCTCTAACTGCTGCTGCCAGCAATGCCACCAGCAGCAGCAGCTTGAGCTGCTGCTGCTGGCTGGGCCACCAGCAGCTGCTGCTGCTGGTTGAGCCACCAGCAGCAGCAGCTCGAGCTGCTGCTGGTGGGGCTAGCAGCAGCAGCTCTAGCTGCTGCTGCCAGCAATGCCAGCAGCAGCAGCATGGGCTGCTGCTGCTAGGGCCTGCAGCAGCAGCATTGGCTGCTGCTGCTAGGGCCAGCACCAGGCAGCAAGGGGAATTGACAAAAAAAAAAAAAAGAGAAGAGAAGAAGAAAAAGAGAAGAAATGAGAAGGAAAAGAAAAGAAGAAAAGAAGAAAGAAGAAAATTTCTTCTTCTTTTCTTTGCAAGATTAGTGATTGGGGGAAATTGCCCAAAATCGGTAATTGGGGGAAATTGCCCAAATTGAGTTTCTCTCCAATTTTTTAATGCAAATTCTTGATTTTGCCAATATGCAAAATCGGTAATTGGGGGAAATTGCTCAAATTGAGCTTTTCTAAAAATTTTGAGGGCATTTTGACCCCGGATCGAGTTGAGCAAGTTTCTTTTTGGCAACATGCCATGGGATGATCATCTTTCTCCCATTTCTGTAAACCAATCAAAAAGTAGCCTTTTTGTGGGGAAAAGTGATCTAATAGGGGTTTTCCCTTTTTTCTTGTCAAAAAGGGGTTAGTTTACCGCCTTATTGAATTTAGTGAATCACGTAAAAGCAATTGCTTTATCTTTTGCCTTCCTTACAATGTAGGGAAGCCTCGCGGATCCAAGGAGCTGAGATTGTCTCCTTCAAGGACCAAAAGAACACACCGAGGTGGGGGATTCTACCGAAAATGGGTGACCTCTCCACTTTTTCCTCTGCTTTTGAATTTGAAGCATTATAGTAAGCATGCTAGTGTAGTGTAATTTTAATTGTGATTATGAATGATGGAAAAAGGAAAATAGATGATGTATTTACATATTTAAATGAATATAGAGGGAAATGAAATTTTGATTTATCTACATAGACGATGAATATTATTCATGATTGAGATGAAAATAATCGCATGCATAAGAAGGGATTTATTATTTCATGATTGTGATCATGTTAGGGTATAGCCCTAGGAATCATGTGAAAGCATAAGGAAAAGGACATGTTGGTAGTAAGACTAGGAGAAAACTTAGACTCAGGGTTAATGAGTGGATCAAACTTAGAAGTTTATCTTAGGATTGAATGAGTGGCATTATCTTAGGAGATAACCTAAGGACTTTGGATAGAGTGATCAACATAGAGTCAAGGACTCTAGGATGAGCATGATATAAGACTTAGGTAAAGGAAACCTAAGGTAAGTTAGTGAGTTGAGAATAGACTAGTCAACATAGAGTCAAGGAACTCTAGGTTAAACGTGATATGAAACTTAGGTAAGAGAACCTAAGGTGAACTAGTAGAGTTATACTCACAGAAAATGGATTAGAGTTAAGTTAACTCTAAATGCAAGGTGCAACAGGTAAATAGAGATAATGTAACTCCAGGTTCGGCAAAAAAAAGAGTATGTGGCCACAAAGTTTAATGAATTAAACTGATAGCAAAGTGATCAACTTAGAGTCAAACTCTAAGGAAAGGTTTGTGTAATCACAAAGTCAAAAAGCTAAATAATACAACCCTAGAGTGGGTCATAGGGTGCCTGGGCAAATGGACAGCAACTTTAACTTCAATCTGAGGTAAATAAATGAAAGGGAATGATAAGAGTCCAAGAGACCCTCTGGTTATCCTTATGGCGAGACCTAAGATAAGAGGTAATTAATGCAAAAGGCAAAGTTTAAAAGTAAGCTAAAAGAGGCTTAATAACCAAGACAAGCAAATTGCTTAAGATAAAAGGGAACAGAAAGAGAATGTAACAGACGCCTTCGAATTTGAGACTCGTCATGTGGAGCAGGACTCCCTGGGCAGTGACCCGTCGGATGAGGTACTTTCGAAAGGCTTAAAGTGAAAGCAATGAGCTAAATGCTCAAGGGAAAGAGAAAGAGATTTGCCAGTGGCAAAAAGGGAGCTATAAGCTCGAATAAGAAAGGAAAGCAAGTGTTCAAAGGCAAAGAGGCTAAGAACTAAAGTAAAAAGAGAAAGAAAAAGAAAAGAAAAGAAAGAAAATATAAAGATAAAACGAGCGTACCTTCGGGGGTAAAAAGTAGCCTTGTCGGAGCCATGGGCAGTGTCCCTCTCCCGGGCAGTGACCCGTAGGACAAGTTCCCCGTTGGGCGGGGTAGCACTTGCGGGTGTTATCGGCAACCTTAGAAATCTTATCTTATGGTAGCAGGACTACCGGGCTGGGGCCCGTTGGATAAGAATTTCTGAGGGTTAACTTGAACTAAAGCACCAAAATTTAAAGAATAAAGAAAAATAGAGTGGCCAAGGTGGCCGGGTTAGCTTGACCCTATATACAGCGGCATAGTGGCCGAGTTGGTGCTTAGTAGCCTAGTATGGCTAGACAGAGTAGTGCTGGATCGATGAGTATACAGATAGTGATATATATATATAGCTTAGCCGCATTTTGATATTGAGGATTTTAGATTTCCTAGCATACTATTGTTATTGCTTCCATTGGACCAAGTAGTGTAGGACACTTTTTCTCAGTGGTTGAACCCACTGGGAACTCTGTCGGAGTTCTCACACCCCTTGGGTGACCCCCCCCACAGGTTCAGGTATGGATACAGCGGTCGAGACGGTTCAGATGCAGACGGCGATGCATACGACAGGGGCAAGAGCCCAGCAGCATAGAGACCTAGAGGGCCTAACAGAGGTACCCCTTTTTATATATTTCTTGAGTGAACCTTGTATGGTGAGGAAATTTATGTAAAGGAATTGTAATAATTTTATTTGCAAGTTCAGAAATGTAAAGTGTAATAAATTTAAGTTATGGTTCACTCTTGTATGCTTTCATTTCCGCATTAACTATTTGTTATTGAATGAAAGTTTTAAATTTGTAGTGATTTTTAGTACTCTGATATTGAGCTTCCGCATACACTTGTTGTGTTATTATGGATGTTACCGTTCCTTTCGGGTAGGAAAAGGTCTTACCCGATTGGCGGGTCTGTTGGCGTGCCCGAACCGTACAAATTGGCGGACTCGGGGCGTGACAGATTAGAGTGGTATCAGAGCCTAGGAATAGTCCTAGGTGGTTAGTGAACCTTAGGGAGACCCTAGGGATTAGCACGAGAGAGTGTGTAGATTTTTGGGTGAAAGTATTTGATTGGTTATTGTTGCTCCCAAAAAGGATATTGGGACTGATTGAGGGCGACGAGCTTTCATTCTTCAGATATTACGTTGGCGGCCGACAACGTAATGTTGGAGATGAAAGGGAGTACCCTCTTATACTTTCGCATGATTGGGTTGACGAGCCTTTTTGTCGATATATAGACTGTGCGTTGCTCAAACGGCTAAGTTTGGGCTGGTTGTTTCGTTGTGGTGTGCATATTAGCGATGAAACCACATAGGGAGACGCATCTGTATTGACTCGAGTCACGAGAGGGCTCGGGGTCAAACGAGGTACACGAGCTGCGATAGCAGGTGACCGCACTTGTTGGTGTGGTCCAGCAGTAGGTCAAGCTTCTTGCCGTCAGCGGAAATTCCCCGCCGACAGGAAGACAGGTTCCGACACCTAAGAGTGGCGTTAGGGTGACAGTCGGAGCAGAACAATAGGCTCCAGTGGCTGATAGCGCAGCAAGCTGAGGCTGCATAAATGACGCATGAGTATACGGCGTCGCCGCGTTTAGGGGTGACAGTAGAGAGAGTGGCAGTGGCCGTCGAACTTTTGTCGGCGGACCCTGCACCTTCGGCATAGGGCGTTTTGGTGCTTGTGTCAGCTGGATTGCTGGCAAAGTGTGGTTAGTAGGGTCCAGTGAGAGACCCACTCACAAAGAAAATGGTGATCGCTATGTTGCGAGAACCAAGTAAGTATGTCCTAAGGGTTAGGGCAAGAAAGTTCGCCCTGATGACAGTAGTGACGGTGTGGCGTGTTGATTGTGGCTAGGTTGCCGCATAGTAGTGTTGGTGAGGCCTAGAGTAGGCTTCAAGATGCGGGAACCTCTCGAAAGAGCGAGAGTTTTGTGGCGCCGTTCTGATGGACCGGTGTAATGGCAAGGATTGCCACTGCAGGATTTGTTAGTTAATCACCAGAGTTGGTGGACAGTTATTCGTGGTGCCTCAACCTAGTTGGGGGAGGTGTACAGGAGTCATACGCGTGTATAAGCAAGTTGCTTAACACTAGATATTTGCGAGTTAGCATAGGGGCGCTGGAGGCCCAACTGTTTGGGTGCTCATGGAGCACAAGTATCATTTAGCCAGAGAGAGCTGATTAGGTGGCGTGTGAGCCTTTGCCCTGTGTGGCCAGAGTGGATACAGAGTTCGGGTCGTAGATTGACGACTAGTTGTTGGTTTTGCTTAGTGAGCATAGTGGTCGCGTGGCGACGATTAGCGGGTTCGCTTGTGGACGATCCGTGCCTGAACCATGTTTGTGGACTGTGGGCCAGTAGCTCAGTGGGCAGGCGCAGTCAGCTGTGAGAGACAGCGGCCCGAGACCTGATGGCGGGGCATGATAGAGATTTGGTCGGGGCGGTAGTCCGAGCGACGACCCAGGAACGTGAAATGCCACGTGTGAGCCTTGAGGCTGTTAGTACACCGAGAGTGTGTGATATGATCAGGCCGTAGTGCTAGGGGTGATCGAGGTTCTGTAGCTCCTAGTGGGAGTGCTGGGGTAGCAATCCTAAGTGTGGATCTACCCGTATGACGATTGGATCTTTGTGCTAGTGAGAGTCATTGTACAGTGTTGGACTAGTTGGGCTATAGGCCCCTATTGGATCGTGGTCTGCGGACCTATTAATATACCTAGATATCGGGTTAGCTGATAACCCGTGGACATGGAGCGCTTGTAGCGTGTGTGATAGTTGAAGACTCGTGGATTGGCCTTTACCCTCCACATTAGGTAGCGGAGCGACCGAAATATGCAGTAAATGTAATTGGTTGCAGATGCAACCTCATTGTGAAAAGTTGATGGCGGAATTAAAGTTGAAATTTCGCAAGAAAAGACGGGGCAATTCGTGGTAATGGAGAGAGCAAGTGCTCAACTGTGCCTTTCACCTATTTGGTGAAAGTGGCCAGACACCAGATCTGAGTTTGTCCCTGGATTAAGATTGGGATTCATGAATGAGTTGCTCATGTAGTCTCGCCGAGCAGGCAATTTGAAGTCGGTCACGATATACAGTGAGCCCAGTAGTGAGGGCAAAATTCCTCCCTCTCGATCAAGAAGGAGTCGAGATGTGATTCAAGTTTCGAGGACGAAACTTATTTTAAGGGGGGTAGAATGTAATGTACCAGATTTATGGTATATAAATAATATAAATAAAAATGGTATGAAATACTATTTTTATTGGATTCGGAGAAAAGTGCTAAATTATGGTTTATTCAAAATAGGGGAGAGTGTAGTACATCGATTTCCGCGAAAAGGCGAAATTCAGCAAAAATACTTGTAACGCATTTCAAATGTAATTACAAGTGAGTTGGAAGCATTTCGAATCGATGCAAAAGTTATCGAGTCGAAAAGTGAGTTGGAGTTGAGAATTTGAAGCTTCAATTGTGAAGCTTAGGTCATTGTTTGGCGATTTACGCAAAAAGTGCAAAATTCAGCAAAAAAACTTGTAACACATTTCAAATGTAATTACAAGTGAGTTGGAAGCATTTCGAATCGATACAAAAGCCATCGAGTCGAAAAGTGAGTTGTAGTTGGAAATCGAAGCTTCAAGCTTGTAAAAGGTAGACCCACGTTTGCCGAATTCGCAAAATGGCGAAATGCAGCGAGAAGACTTGTAACATGTTTTAAATATGATTACAGTTGAGTTCGGTGCGTTTCGGGCTGACGCGAAGGGCATCGGGTCGAAAAGTGACTTGAACCACGAGGACTTAGCAAATTCTGGAATTTCTGAAATTTGTGATCATGAAGCCTTTTCGGGGCTCTCTTTCGAGGGCTTAGAGTGGCCGAAATATTTAAAAGAAATCGTGGGATGTCTCACAAAAGTTTTCTGATTAAAAGGGATGAAAATCCTAGGTGAGCGATTAAGGAAAAATTGGAGAATGAAGCGAAGAAAAATGCTTCGTGAATTCTGAAACTGCAGTTTTTGACAGTGCAGTTGATCCCGAAGCCTTTTCGGGACTCTCTTTCGAGGGCTTAGAGTGGCCCAAAAATTTAAAAGAAATCGTGGAGTGTCTCACAAAAGTTTTCTGATTAAAAGGGGTGAAAAACCTTGGTGAGCAATTAAGGAAAAATTGGAGAACGAAGAGAAGAAAAATGCTTCGTGAATTCTGAAACTGCAGTTTTTGACAGTGCAGTTGATCGCGAAGCTTTTTCAGGGCCGTCTTTCGAGGGCTTAGAGTAGTCCAAAAATTTAAACAAAATTGTGAAAAGTTTAATAAAAATTTGTAGATTAAAGACGGGAAGAAAAATTACGATTTTGATTTCCCAGTTGGCGGCAAAACGGAGAAAGAGGGCTATCCGAATTTCCTTTCTACAGGAAAATGCTGCAGAAATTGAGGGCAGTTTTGGATTTTTTTTTGAAATTGGGGGGCAAATGAGTAAATTCATCCCCCCAACCACCACCTGCAGAGATTAAATGCTCTCTCTCTCTCCCACTTGAACCCTCACTCTCTCTCTCTCTCTCTCTCTCCCTCTCTCTGTTTGAGCATGAAACGAAAGAAGAAGGAGAAGAAGAAAAAGAAGAAAGAAGAGAAAGAAGAAAGGAGAAGAAGAGAAGAAGAAGAAGATGGCTAACTCTCTCTCTCCCTCTCCCTCTCAGTTTTTTTTTGTTATGGTGCTGTTCTCTCTCTCTCTCTCACTCTAACCTCTGCTAGCAGCAGCAGCTTGTGCTGCTGCTGCCAGCAGGGCCTGCAGCAGCAGCTCTAGCTGCTGCTGCCAGCAATGCCACCAGCAGCAGCAGCTTGAGCTGCTGCTGCTGGCTGGGCCACCAGCAGCAGCAGCTCGAGCTGCTGCTGGTGGGGCTAGCAGCAGCAGCTCTAGCTGCTGCTGCCAGCAATGCCAGCAGCAGCAGCATGGGCTGCTGCTGCTAGGGCCTGCAGCAGCAGCATTGGCTGCTGCTGCTAGGGCCAGCACCAGGCAGCAAGGGGAATTGACAAAAAAAAAAAAAGAGAAGAGAAGAAGAAAAAGAGAAGAAATGAGAAGGAAAAGAAAAGAAGAAAAGAAGAAAGAAGAAAATTTCTTCTTCTTTTCTTTGCAAGATTAGTGATTGGGGGAAATTGCCCAAAATCGGTAATTGGGGGAAATTGCCCAAATTGAGTTTCTCTCCAATTTTTTAATGCAAATTCTTGATTTTGCCAATATGCAAAATCGGTAATTGGGGGGAAATTGCTCAAATTGAGCTTTTCTAAAAATTTTGAGGGCATTTTGACCCCGGATCGAGTTGAGCAAGTTTCTTTTTGGCAACATGCCATGGGATGATCATCTTTCTCCCATTTCTGTAAACCAATCAAAAAGTAGCCTTTTTGTGGGGAAAAGTGATCTAATAGGGGTTTTCCCTTTTTTCTTGTCAAAAAGGGGTTAGTTCACCGCCTTATTGAATTTAGTGAATCACGTAAAAGCAATTGCTTTATCTTTTGCCTTCCTTACAATGTAGGGAAGCCTCGCAGATCCAAGGAGCTGAGATTGTCTCCTTCAAGGACCAAAAGAACACACCGAGGTGGGGGATTCTACCGAAAATGGGTGACCTCTCCACTTTTTCCTCTGCTTTTGATTTTGAAGCATTATAGTAAGCATGCTAGTGTAGTGTAATTTTAATTGTGATTATGAATGATGGAAAAAGGAAAATAGATGATGTATTTACATGTTTAAATGAATATAGAGGGAAATGAAATTTTGATTTATCTACATAGACGATGAATATTATTCATGATTGAGATGAAAATAATCGCATGCATAAGAAGGGATTTATTATTTCATGATTGTGATCATGTTAGGGTATAGCCCTAGGAATCATGTGAAAGCATAAGGAAAAGGACATGTTGGTAGTAAGACTAGGAGAAAACTTAGACTCAGGGTTAATGAGTGGATCAAACTTAGAAGTTTATCCTAGGATTGAATGAGTGGCATTATCTTAGGAGATAACCTAAGGACTTTGGATAGAGTGATCAACATAGAGTCAAGGACTCTAGGATGAGCATGATATAAGACTTAGGTAAAGGAAACCTAAGGTAAGTTAGTGAGTTGAGAATAGACTAGTCAACATAGAGTCAAGGAACTCTAGGTTAAACGTGATATGAAACTTAGGTAAGAGAACCTAAGGTGAACTAGTAGAGTTATACTCACAGAAAATGGATTAGAGTTAAGTTAACTCTAAATGCAAGGTGCAACAGGTAAATAGAGATAATGTAACTCCAGGTTCGGCAAAGAAAAGAGTATGTGGCCACAAAGTTTAATGAATTAAACTGATAGCAAAGTGATCAACTTAGAGTCAAACTCTAAGGAAAAGTTTGTGTAATCACAAAGTCAAAAAGCTAAATAATACAACCCTAGAGTGGGTCATAGGGTGCCTGGGCAAATGGACAGCAACTTTAACTTCAATCTGAGGTAAATAAATGAAAGGGAATGATAAGAGTCCAAGAGACCCTCTGGTTATCCTTATGGCGAGACCTAAGATAAGAGGTAATTAATGCAAAAGGCAAAGTTTAAAAGTAAGCTAAAAGAGGCTTAATAACCAAGACAAGCAAATTGCTTAAGATAAAAGGGAACAGAAAGAGAATGTAACAGACGCCTTCGAATTTGAGACTCGTCATGTGGAGCAGGACTCCCTGGGCAGTGACCCGTCGGATGAGGTACTTTCGAAAGGCTTAAAGTGAAAGCAATGAGCTAAATGCTCAAGGGAAAGAGAAAGAGATTTGCCAGTGGCAAAAAGGGAGCTATAAGCTCGAATAAGAAAGGAAAGCAAGTGTTCAAAGGCAAAGAGGCTAAGAACTAAAGTAAAAAGAGAAAGAAAAAGAAAAGAAAAGAAAGAAAATATAAAGATAAAACGAGCGTACCTTCGGGGGTAAAAAGTAGCCTTGTCGGAGCCATGGGCAGTGTCCCTCTCCCGGGCAGTGACCCGTAGGACAAGTTCCCCGTTGGGCGGGGTAGCACTTGCGGGTGTTATCGGCAACCTTAGAAATCTTATCTTATGGTAGCAGGACTACCGGGCTGGGGCCCGTTGGATAAGAATTTCTGAGGGTTAACTTGAACTAAAGCACCAAAATTTAAAGAATAAAGAAAAATAGAGTGGCCAAGGTGGCCGGGTTAGCTTGACCCTATATACAGCGGCATAGTGGCCGAGTTGGTGCTTAGTAGCCTAGTATGGCTAGACAGAGTAGTGCTGGATCGATGAGTATACAGATAGTGATATATATATATATATAGCTTAGCCGCATTTTGATATTGAGGATTTTAGATTTCCTAGCATACTATTGTTATTGCTTCCATTGGACCAAGTGGTGTAGGACACTTTTTCTCAGTGGTTGAACCCACTGGGAACTCTGTCGGAGTTCTCACACCCCTTGGGTGACCCCCCCCACAGGTTCAGGTATGGATACAGCGGTCGAGACGGTTCAGATGCAGACGGCGAGGCATACGACAGGGGCAAGAGCCCAGCAGCATAGAGACCTAGAGGGCCTAGCAGAGGTACCCCTTTTTATATATTTCTTGAGTGAACCTTGTATGGTGAGGAAATTTATGTAAAGGAATTGTAATAATTTTATTTGCAAGTTCAGAAATGTAAAGTGTAATAAATTTAAGTTATGGTTCACTCTTGTATGCTTTCATTTCCGCATTAACTATTTGTTATTGAATGAAAGTTTTAAATTTGTAGTGATTTTTAGTACTCTGATATTGAGCTTCCGCATACACTTGTTGTGTTATTATGGATGTTACCGTTCCTTTCGGGTAGGAAAAGGTCTTACCCGATTGGCGGGTCTGTTGGCGTGCCCGAACCGTACAAATTGGCGGACTCGGGGCGTGACAGTTACTGTTCCGGTCGGCGGGCAGCGCCGGCGGCGACGGAGCGCGGCGGCGCAGCCGCGGGCAGCGCGGCGGGCAGAGGCACGGGCCGCCCGGTCCACGCGGCGGGCGTGCACCGGGGGCTGGACGCGTGGCGGCTTGGGAGTGGGCCGGTCCGTAGGGCGCGGTCTACAGAGAGCGCGGGGCGCACGGTGGACCGGGGTGGACACGTGGCGGCCTGTGGTTGGTGCGGTGTAGCGCGCTCGGTGCACCGAACGGGTGCGGGTGGCCTCGGGGCGCGTGCCCGACAGGGTTGGCAGGCGGCGCTGGCAGGCGGCACGTGGGCGCTGACCGCGGTTTCCCGCGCGTTGGGGGCGCCACGCGTCGGCGATGCGGTGGGCCACGTGGCGCAAGGCGATAGGCCCCTTTGGCTGTCCGCTATTTTGTGGCTACGTGGCACTGTGTGGACGATTCGGGCGTTCTACGTTTGGAGTCGCGCAGCGGATTCGGGCGCCCGAATCCTGTGTGGCGCCCGAATCTTGGGACACAATGGGAATTAAGTGGATTGTTTTCCCAGCCTATAAATAGGCCAAGAACAGCAGCTTTTATCTCCTTTTCTGCTCATCTTCTCACAGTCCGGTCTTCACAAGATTTCCTACTCTCCCAGAGCTGGTTCCATCTGCAGATTTCTGGATTTTTTTGCGGCACACATCCCGAGGTTTCCATTTTTACGGCACGGCGCGACGCTCGTTCATTTGTGGTCTCCTTCGTCGCGGTTTGGGTACGAGGACTCCCCCGGCTTACTCCGACCTCCGATTGAGGCGATTCTTGCGCCGTTGGATTCACGACAGGTAGGGATTCGATCTTCGTGTTTTGAGCTCCCCCTCTTTTCGAGTTTATCTTGGAGTTTCCTGAGCTTTCTTTTGACCCATTTTCGTGGGCGGAGTTTTGGACAGCACCACAGTGTTTCGGTGATAACTTTGCGCACAGGCGTCGGATTGAGGCTTGCCAATAGGCGTTTTTCATCTACACAGCGCAAGTAACATCCTCGAATTTTCTTGGATTTTTCTGGATTTTTCCCGAATGTGAAAAAGGCATTATTTTCAGTGTTAGGTGCTACAGATTTCTGTAAAAAGTTCTTTGGGGTGTTTCCCTTGTCGAATTTGTATCTCAGTGTAGGAAACTCGGATTTGAACGTGCAGGTACTCGTTTCGACCGGCTCGTCGCGAGGATCGCGATGTTATTTTTTTGGGAATTTTTCGAGCAGAACTCACAGGTGAAAACAGGGCAACTCTGGACTGATGTGTTTTGGACAGATTTTTGTGGAGCATTGTATGTTAAATTATGTATGTTCTTTTGGGGTATGTTGTGCAGTGTTGTAGTGACTGTTTGGACCGAGCGTGGATTTCACCTTTGGACAGAGAATTAGCGCTCCAGTTGGGTGGTTGTTGCTTACCTCTATTTTGACATGCTCACTAGGATTATTAGAGTGATCTCCTTATGTTAGGATTATTGATTAACAAGTGCGGATGGAACTTATGCATGCTTGTTTGGACATATGGTTGGCTATGTTAGCGGTTAACTTTGCATGTGGAATTGAATCTTAAATTGGGACAATTAAAGTACCTTGATGGTTGGTACTGGTTGAGGATTTTATGACATGCATAGGTGGATAGTAATTCTTTATTATGGAACATGGATTATAGACATGTGTGGTTG
The DNA here is from genome assembly GCA_029204045.2 of Tillandsia leiboldiana. Classification (NCBI taxonomy): domain Eukaryota; kingdom Viridiplantae; phylum Streptophyta; class Magnoliopsida; order Poales; family Bromeliaceae; genus Tillandsia; species Tillandsia leiboldiana. The sequence continues at coordinate 46,287 of JAQNDB010000273.1, forward strand.
GATAATGTTTTAGCATGATGGTTATATCTATGCGGAGCTATTAATTGTTACACATGTGGAACCACTATTGGTCACCTTTTCTTTTATATTCCTTGAGGACATATGCATGCTTGTATGGATATCTAGATAGGCCACTTCTTATCGCTACACTATCATGTTGGAACTTGACTTAGGAGAAACCATTTTTGCTTCTTTTCTCCTTTTCGTTAGTCAGGTGGTTCTTGTTGCTCGGGTTTGAGCAGGGGTTTGGGATAGTGTAGCCGGGGCCTGGATTGTGGATTATGGGTTTTGGCGGCGACCGCGGATATTGGGCTGTTGACCGGATGTCGGTTATAGGACATCGGTGTTAGGGCATGATTATGGACTAGAGGGCTTTGTGGCAACCGCGGATTTTGGGCGGTTGACCAGATACATATTATTTTACCCGATTTGGATTGGGGAATTATAGCGGCTACCGCGGATAGTAGGCGGTTGACCGGATGTCAGATATGGGACATGATTGTGATTGTGGGTTATTCCGGCGACCGCGGATATTGGGCGGTTGACCGGAGGTCGGTTGTGAGACTTGGTTGTGGATTGTGAGGTATTGCGGCGATCGCGGATTTTGGGCGATTGACCGGATGATCACTTATGCATCAGATTGGGGATCAGTTTTCTTTTAGTGGAGGGGTGTGTTCCACTGGGGTTTTATATTGATCCAGTCCTGCTTTTGATACTTATCACACCGGCGCGGTTATTGCCCGGTGATGCTTTCCTCGTGTGGGTCGCTCCCCTCGAGATCCCCTCCGGAGGCCGGGGCCAGACAGTTATTGACAGTTATGCTATCACATCGGCGCGGCTTATTTGCCCGATGATGAGGGTGGCAGCAGGAGTTTTGCTATCACATCGGCGCGGCTACTTGCCCGATGATGAGGGCGGTACAGATTGGGTTCATCTGGGACGGTTGGTTACTGTTGCATACGGTTATTCCAGTCTAGGACTGCATTTTAGAGGCATAGTAGTGGTAGTTTCCTTTCTTCAGCAGTCAGTATTTCTTACCACACTTCTTTCCTTTTTGCCTCTGGTAGACCTAGAGGGTGTGTCAGAGTTTGAGGTTTTACCCACTAGGGGAGGCTACTGGTTTACTAGTAGTTCTCACCCTATTCTTCTTTCTTCTTTTTCTTCTCCCTTGTTTTGCAGTGTCTTCTGCGGGTGCTGCTGGGCTTTCAGCGGCGGGCCGAGGAGAGAGGACGTGTAAGAACTTGAATTTTTGTAAATAAATAAAAGGGAAATAATAGAAGCAAAGTCAAACTTTGGATCATAAATAGCACGAATAGCCTAAGTGCCCCTTTTCTGCAGTGTAAAATTGCACAGTGGTAAGGCTAAAATGTCGCTTTTCAATCCGAGCCTAATCTCGAAAATCCGAGATCACTAGCACGACCGTCTCGTCGAACTGAGTGAAAACCATATTAAGCAAGTTCAGATCCGACGGTCGGATCTTCCAGAAATCGACGAAGAAGCGGGCGGGACCCGCGACTTGAGTGCACAGTGCCTTGGTACTGTTGATGAACAGTAAACCCTAGATTCTAATACCTCTAAGTGCCAACGTTTGCCAAATCGCCGTCTGGAAACCGAACATAGCACTTCAGGTAGTCGTTTCGAACGGTTTCGACGTTCTGGACACCGTGGCACTGACGGAATTTCAGTTTGACGACCCTAAAGTCTCGAAAAGCGTGAAACAAGGCGAAAAAAGGGGATATTTGCACATAAAACCCCATTGAACTTGCCTCGAATTGTGTGCCATCCTTTGGGGAAGGACTAGAGTGTGAGAAAAGTATACAGTGAGGGACTGGACAGTAAATACTAAGTGACGAGGGACTATGGTGCAATTGAGCATATATTATATATATAATGCATTAGGGTTAGGGTTTCCCTTGAACCCTAAGCCCGTAGCTCTTGCCCTAGCCGCACCCCTCAACCTCCTTCCACGCTCTCTGCCGCACCTCACGGAGCCTCCCCGCACCGACCGCCGCCACCCCGTCACCGGAGAAGAAAGCAACAACAAAAGCTTTGCTCTCGGGTTGTTGAGGAGGAGATGCTCGGGAGGATTCTCTTCGGGCTGAGAGTTCTCTGGTGGACTCCTCTGTGAAGCCGCGTCCGAGCCCGAGTGGAACCGGCCCCGGCCGCCGCCCTGCGCCGCCGTGGACCACCTCTCATCCTTGCTAAGCTCCGGCAAGGTAACATCTTGGAACTTCCCTTTTGCATTTTGGCATTTGGGCACGACCATCGTGTCTCTGACATCGAGGAGACCCTCTGGGTGCAGGCCCAACCGCGGCTGCCGTCCCGAGCGCCGGCGGGAGCCAACCTCGCCGGATTATCATTTTCTGATCAAACACGGGCGCGGGCTTCATCCGACCGTCAAGATCGAGATCAACACCGTTGGATCGACTCCTCTCGACGACTGCAGCTCATCCACAAAGTTGGACGACGATCGGTTGAGGATCGGACCCGAACGGACAAGCCCTAGAAACCGAGTTTTTCAACTTCGGCCGGCATCGACAGTCCGGCGCCGCCGCTGCATCCCGGCGCCGGCCACCTCTGCACCGAGCTTCGTGGCATCGGGGCAGACCTCCTGGTCCAACTTGCACCGGCCCGGAGCCACCCCGCCGGAATCCGCCATTAAAGGCCACCGAGGCTTCCCCGGGCTCCGCCGCCGCGCGTTGACGGCGCCTCCTGACGCCGGGAAATGGTGCAGGTACGTTCAGTGAACCCTTCTAAAGCACCCTGTGGTGTTGCATGGCCTTCTTGACGTGGGGTTTCAGATTTCCAAGGTTGCACCCGATTTGGGCTTCGGGTTGGACTCCGGCGATCCCCGGCGCTCCAGGATTCCGGGCACCCACTCAGGTAAGACCTAGACACCTCTTTTATGATCCCCACCATCTTGGTTCTGGCCCAGGGCGCGTCTGTGATCGGGCTTTCAATCTTGCACCCGAGCTATACATTGCGGGTTGGTTCTCCGGCCGCCGCCGCCTCCAGCCGCCGGGGCTCGCCCCCACATGACCAGAACATCTTCTGTGGCCTCCCTCTAGCTGATGCTCACACTGGATTGCTGTTTGAACAGGGAGCATCTGATCTAGGCTAAACCGAGCCTTGGGCATTCTTGTGGTGCTGCTCCGGCAACTGTTCCGGCCGATCTCAAGCACCCCTCAGGTGAGCCCTCAACTCCACTTACCTTTCTGTACATGATGCTCTAGCTAGCTCTTAAAAAGATCAAGTATAACTTAAGTTGTTGCATAGTAGTAATTGGACACTAAAAGATCATGGGCCAATTTTGTAATCGGGATCCGTGTCAGTCCAATCTTGTGAGCACGAGCTCCGTCTCGTCGTAATGAACGCGCTGAAAGTTACGGCGCAGCTTTTGGATTCCCGGATTTCGAGAACGAGTCGAAACAAGCTGAATTATATTGTTTTTATGCAAATTATGATACAATTAGGGATCAAATTGTAAATTGGACATGCTACCTGTCTTTAGACAGTGTTTACACACCTACTAGGCAGCTTGTTAGAGTTCAGTAGATTCTCGTTGATCGAGAATTGGATTTTGTGCGGTAATTCGGCAATATTATCCCGTATAAGCACTCCGTTACTGTCGCGTCGTCGGGATGGGTATGTGTGAGTCTATTACTGATCTTAGCTGTTTATTCAGGGCCCAGTTGTTCAGGACCAGCCTCCCAGTAGCTGTGCGGGAGTTCGAGGATCTGCCTTCATCCAGGTGGGTTATCTTCGGTCCGGGCTTTATCTTTTCGGCCCTCTGGTTGCTTTAGTCCAGTCGGACACCTGTTTTTGATTTGCCCTGCTGATTATATCTATATGACCTATCTTGACATATGTTGACCTCGTTTGATATATCATGATCCCTCTGATTGACATTGACTCTGTTAGACCTGTGCTTGAGATTAGCCCTGGAGATTTTATCATGTACCCCTATGCTTGACTATGCCATATGATTTTCCTGATAGACAGTGATTTCTTAGTCACACCATATACATCTGCTTGTCAGTACTCCTATTCTTGATTTTATCTGATGAGTTGATCTATATACCGCATGATTGTTCGATAGACATTGATTCCGTAGATACCTGATATACAGCTACTGGTCAGTTTCGTAGCTTGTTACTTAGATGTCATGATCGGATTATACCTGTTGATTCCTGTCAGCCGATATATTGTTGATATTCCGATATGCATGATTGATTGATCCTGATCGATAGATACTACGCGATGTTCTGATATGCATGATTGATAGATACTACTTGATGTTCCGATATGCATGATAGATTCCGATCGATATGATAGATGATTTCCCTGTTGGGATCTCGGCTTATTGCTGACTACCCGGTCACTAGACCGTGAGATTGATCATTATGATTTGCCATGCACCGCTGTACTTCACGTACACGGACGGTTTGGCCACCGTCGTTGTGTTCTTTACCGGTAAAGTGGTCTAGAGGAAGGACCCGTGAGCCCCAGATACACTTATGGGTGCGGGGTTATGTCAGTGTGATAGGTGTAAGATAGTGGTATGAGCCTGAGGTCCTCGTGACCAATACTGGCACTGATTGGGTACTTGAGTTCTTTTGTTGACGCATTATTATTATCTTGCCCTGTTATTGATAGATATCTTACCCTGTACCCTTACTGCTCGGTTCATGATTGATTATCTCATTTATATACATTGATTTTCAGCATTTATTACCTGCAGTTTCATTACCCTTGATTATCTGACTATTCAGTTATCGATAGATTTTGTTGATTATCAGTAGATCCTATTTGTTATTCAGCTTTACCCTATGACTTCTACTATCTGCAGATTATTGTACCCAGTAGGTACGATTAGCTATTTCTCGGCTCGTCGTGCCTACTGGGATACACTCCGGTGTATCTCACACCCCCTGGGTGACTGTTTTTCAGGTCGCTTGGGTGATGAGATGTCGGGACCGTTGGTGAGACGATTGCGATAGTATCAACCCTTATTTAGTCAGTATATGTTATTCTCCGCATTTCAGTTAATTATTATAAATTGACTAGTTTTGCATGCGTAGTTTAGACTACTCTGGTATTGACTGATTATGATTAGCCGTGCATGTATAGGAGAGACCCTATCCTTTTGGATAGGGGATTTCCTATATGTGTGGCGGTCTGTTACGCCCGTTTTGCGAACTCTGATTTATTTAACATAAAAAAAAAAAAAAAAATTCTTAGACTGGATTTTTAAAACTCGGGGCGTGACAGGACGGCTGAGTAGATAGATCTCGTGGCAGGATGAGCGAGTTAGCTGGACTGTTGGTGTACCCATGTTTCCTCAGACGGTTGTACCTTTACTTTTGGGACTGGCTTTTGCCAGCAGGTTGTATTTATTTTGGTGAGCTGGGAGAGACTGATGTATCATTTATACAGATGTATTGTATTTTATTTTCAGCTTCAGTCTGAGATGTATTAGTTTTTAGTTCAGCTCTGTTTTTTTTGCTCTTTTATTATTATCTCTTATATCTGAGCAGGTTTGGCGCTTCGTGTACGCGGGAAATACCGTGTGCACGGCGGATCTGTAGACGGGCCCGGGTTCCGGTTTACACCCGGGGCGTGACACGCCATGCGCCGCGTGGCCCGCGCGGAGGCTGACGCGTGGCGCGCCCACGCGCGGGAACTGCGCGTCAACGCGTATGCCGCCGCGCCCACGTGCGCGCCAGCGCCGCCTGCGCCCCCGTGTCGCGCACGCATCCCGAGGCACCTGCCTCCCTGCTCCGTGAACCGCGTCCGTGCACCAGCTAATCCAAGCCTGCCACGTGTCAAATCTCGCCAACCAGAAAATGCCACGTGGCATAACCTCCCGCTGCACCGCGCGCGCCTGCCCGCGCGCCTGCCCGCGCCCGCGCGCTGCCCGCGCCTGCTCCGCCGCCTGCCCGGCCTGCTCCGCCGCTGCCCGCCGGTTGCCGGAATAGTACCCTACTGCCTCGAAATTCATGCCAGGTCATCCGGGCTCTGAAAAATTCAAGTAAATAGGCAATTTCGATCGTTTTCGCGCGCTGAATCCAAATCCGCTGTCCGTTTTGCCAAATTCCACTTCTAAAATTTGTTAAGGGCACCCGGAAAGGTATTCTTAATCCAAATTTCGCGCTGGGTCCAATCCTGAGGTCCGATTTGTGCGCAAACACCTCCAACACACAGTAAAGGCCTCCGAAAGCTGCTAAATACACTGCGGGAGCTCTGTTGATCAACAGTAATCCTCTTACGGAAATTCGGATCCTCACAAGATCAGTAGGTAAGATAGGTATAACAAGCTGATAACTGAATAATCATGAATACAGTGCTGAGCATAACAGGATACTAAACTATCATAATAAGAGCATGCTAATATATATATTGAACAAGAACTGAGAAATCATAAGATGATAATGATAAACAGGCAAGCAATGCATCAATGGTAGAATAACAAAATACCCAATCAAAGCCACCATATTGGTCAACAAGACCTCAGGGAAAATTTCACCTGTACACCAATCTGCTGTCATAACCCCAACGGGCTCACGGGTCCTTCCTCTAGACCACTTTACCGGTAAAGAACAATACTCACGGGGCGCGACCCCGGCAATGTTCGTGAAAGAACAGCTGGCTCTGTGGAGATCAAAATGCTAATGCTTAAGCTCACGGTCCACCGACCGGGTAATCGGCAACAAGCCGGGAAATCCCAACAGGGATGCAATAGCAGAAAGCCAACAAATCTCGACTCATGGTAATCGGCAACAAGCCGGGAAAATCCCAACAGGGATGCAACAACAGAATGCCAACTGAATCTCAACTCATGCAATAATAAATGCAGGAAACAATAACTGGTCAATCACACATGGTAAACGACAAGAATAATCAGGATATACTGTTAAGCGAGTATATGTGTGATAACTAACTAATGACCAATCAGGCATGGCAAATGTCCAGGATAAGGATCATAATATCTGATAGCAAGCTAAAGATCAATCGAGCATGGCAACATATAAGCTAGCAAGCTAAGGATCAATCAAGCATGACAACATATAGGCTGATAACTGATAATGATCAATGAATCAAGCAATATAAAAGTGATGCTGATCAATAAAAAGAGCAGGCTCAATAAGGAAATCTAGGCTATCACAAGAACAGGGGTCCGACCAATTACGATACCCCAGAGGGCCGAAATGATAAAGCCCGGACCGAAGATAAACCCACATGTCCGCAGGCGAACTATCAACTCCAACAGAATGCTCGAAGACTGTGCTAACCTGAATCATATGTTTTGATCAGGGAACAACTTACACATACCCAAACCACATACTCACTATTAATAATCCATTTTTGCTAATCAAATAATCCAGAAATTTATTTAAAATTAATTTCGGTTTCAAAAATAATGGTTACTACAATACATTTGTATATATATATATATGTATACATTTGTATATATATACAATTGTATATATATATATATATATATATATATATATATATATATATATATATATATATATATATATATATATATATATATATATATATATATATATATATATATGTATATATATATACATATATATATACATATATATATATATATATATATATATATATATATATATATATATATATATATATATATATATATATATATGTATATATATATGTATATATATATACATATATATATATATGTATATATATATATATATATATATATATATATATATATATATATATATATATGTATATATATATATATATATATATATATATGTATATATATATGTATATATATATATATATGTATATATATATATATATACATATATATATATATATATATATAAAATAATCGTAAATTTTAAAAGTTAAATTTTAAAGTTAAATAATTTTTTGGATTAATAATTAGCAAAAATAAATAAATTATAGTGTAATTGAACCCCAAGAATATCGACTTTTGATCGGGGTCTGATCTCGGAAATCCGAGATCACCATTGCGACCATCTCGTCAAAACAAGAAAAATTCATATTCATATGTTTTCGATCCGACGGTCGGATCTTCCGAGAATCAGCGAAGAAGCTGCGGGGCCCACAGCTTAAGTGAATAGTAAAATGAATAGTAACCCTGGTTTTCAGTCCCCTCTCGATCGGCCGACGGCCGATTCACTGTCTGCGAATCAGACCTAGCAGTATGGGTAGTCGTTTCTAGCTAAGTTCGATGCTCTGAACGCAATGGCACTGACAGAATTCGCGTTTGCCGACTCTGGTGCATCGAAATGCGTGCAATGCAGTATACCTCATAGAACTTTATGGCCCGAGAATTTATTCGAGTATCGAATCAAACAAGCAAATGCACTATTTGATAGGTCTCGACGAGCCGGACGTCATGACGAAGTCCGTTTCGTAATTCGACGAACCGTTTGTCTCGAAATGCGTGAAATGCGCCGAAAAAGAGGGTATTTTTGAGAAAATCATAATATTTTATGTACCAAATTGAATGAGGTTTTTTGGTGAGGGTTCTGGGTGCAATTGTCACCTACAGCAGGGACTTGAGAGTTAGTGGTTAGCTATGCAGGAAGCAAACCGCAAAAATTGCCAAAAATCATGCATTTACTACATAGTGGCTTTTGGACTTCTTTGGAGGGAGCACGAGGGGTCTAACCCAATTCCAAAGCATCCCCTCACCCTTTTGCATGCTCAAGATCAAGACTTGGGTGCGGGGGTGGCCGAGAAGACACCACACTTCAAGTTTGGCCGAGCTTGAGAGAGAGAGAGAGAGAGGAGGGTGAAGGTTGGAGCAAAGTTGCTCCAACTTGCCTTCTGGAGTCCCTGGAGTGATCTCCTGTGCAAACTCGAACTTGCTGGCGGCTGCGAGACGCCGGAGAAGAATTCCGCTTCATCCTTTCTTCTCCAACTCCGGCGAGGTAAGCTCTCTTCAACCTCAGTTTCTTAGCATCCAAAACTGTTAGAAGTCGACTCTATTGAGTCTAGAGATGCTCCGTGCCAAGTCCTGAGCCCCCACGCACGGCCGGTTGCCGGTGGGAGAAAAATCTCGCCGGAAACCTAACCTAGCTCCGCCTCGAGCTAGCTCTGCTTCCGGTGGTTTTTGGCGAAAACAAAAATGACCATCTTCTTCTCCTCGATGAGTGTAAGCCTCCCACAAAATTTGGAGTGATTTGGTGCTGTGTGGGGGTGGTACGGCCGTGCCCTAGTTTCGGAAGTTTGTGACCGCGGCCAAGATGGCCGGTCCGGCGTCGCCGCTGCTTCTCGGCGCCCGGGGAGGGTTTGGTAAGCTTCCTGGGCCTGAGAGGAAGCTTCCCATGTGGTTGCATATGTCCCATGCAGGCTGGATCGAAATCCGCCATTAATGGGCGAAGCTCGGCTGCGTTAATGGCGGCCGGCTTTCCGGTGGTCGCCGGCAGTGGGGACTTACCCAGAACCTCCCAAAGCTTCGATATAAAGCTTGTGGTGCTGTTTGTTGCACCCAAAAACCCATGCCTTGAAGTTGCCGAACTCGAAGCTCCAACAATGGCCGTGCGGCGTAGCTCCGACCACCGCGAGCCCTTTTATGACCCAGCAGCAAGCATGGTGATTCTCTCATGACTGTGAGGCTGGTGCTTGCCTCAATTGGCCTTCAGAGCAAAGGGCTTTTGGGTGGCCGTTACGGGTGCTCGAGCCTTGGCCGAGCCTTGCTTCCCGTACTGTTCCGGCCGCCGTGCACCACCCAGAGAGTGAGCCTCTGACTCCACAGGTTCCCCTGAGCTTGATGCTCACTTCAGTTGCAAGGATGACTGAGTGGTTTTACTGTGGAGCCATGTGAGGCCATTCGGGACTGGGCTCATGTTGTGGGCAAATCCGACAAGGCTAGGGCCGCGCTAGGGCAAGCCCTTGGTCCTCTGTGACATGCCGAAGATGATGCTCACACCAGAATTTCATTTAAGCTGCTGTATATATAAAAATGCCTAAGCTGTGGCTTTAGGACAACTTTGGAGGCGACCAACTTGTGTTGGGTGTGCCAACCTGCTTCCAAACAGTGAGCATGGGGTCCAGCACATCGAATTTTAGTTGCTGATAAAAAATGGTGGTAATTGGAAACCTGGTTTGAAAGTTATAAGTAAATAAGTGTTTAAAACCATGTATTTTACGCAAAGTTGGAAGTTCTGGGGGGCTTGCAGCAATTGTAACATGAGGAAGAAATAAAATAAATGTGTAAGAGTTTTACTGACCTTTCGGTAGGGTTCCCGGGGTCTTCGTTGAGCAAGATTCGCTTAACGGACCGTTAATCAACGAAATGGCCGATTTAACGGTGTTTCCGCACTAAACGTGCATTTCATGGATTTTCAGGGATCCTGTGTTGACATGTGGTATTATTGTAGGCCCCAGTCGTCAGGAGCCAGCTCGTGATCCGTCCAGCGGATATCGCGACCGACTACCTTGAGGTGGGTTTATCTTCGGTCCGGACTTTATCAGGTTGGCCATATGGGGTGCCGTGGTAGGTCGGACCCCTGTTCTTGGTGTAGCCCTGAACCTATGCTTTAGCCTTACTATATGCTTTCATTCCAGCATTCAGTCATTACATCTATATTGCTTGATTATACAGATGAGCCTTTCGTTATACTCTATTTTTCACTGCATGTTTAGAATAGGAGTTCTAGTCTCAGTACCTGGCATGATTTGCATCAGTATCGATATCCCGATGGGGATTTCCTCGACTTCTCGCCAACTGTCCGGTCTACCGACCGTGGATTGAGATTCAGCATTATGATTGCTACTGAGTTTGTACCTGCTCTTACTACTTGCTTGCATATCAGCACAAAATCCTTACATCTGCATAGCCTTGATCCCACAGATGAGCTTTTATTATGCCTTTATTTCCAGCAGTAGTTATACATATCTGGACATATGCCATGCTTGTATGGTCACTAGCTCAGTTCTATATCTTTCTCTATTCTTCACTACACGTTTAGAATAGGAGTTATTGTTTCAGTATTGACATGATATACTTCAGTATTTGTATCCCGGTAGGGATTTTCCTCGGCTTTTTGCCGTCTATTTGGTCGATAGACCATGGTTTGAGCATCAGCATTATGATCGCCGTTGAGCCAGCTTTCAGTCGCGCACACCAGTGGATTAGCTACCCGCAGTGGTGTTCTTTACCGGTAGAGAGGTCACATTGACCCATGAGCCCGTTGGGGTTATGATAGCATGCTGGGTGTCCAAAAGTGGCATTAGCCTGAGGCCCCAATGACCAACAGTGGCAATTGCATGAGGTCCTAGTGCTCCATGGCAGCTTAGCCTGAGGCCCTTGTGGCCAACAGTGGCATTAGATTGGGTATATTTGTGGTGATACCTTTGATGCATTATCCTTGTTATTTTCTGCTTGTCAGATTATCAGTTTTAGCATGATCATTTCCTGCTTGTCAGATTATCAGTTTTAGCATGATCATTTCCTGCTTGTCAGATTATCAGTTATAGCATATTCATTCCTATTTGTAGATTTATCAGTTCTAGCATGATCAGCTTTATATGTGATTACTCTGCTCTGTTGATGAATCCATGATTGATGGTACTCTGCTTAGATTATATATTTGTATTTTACCTTTCAGTTTCAGTACATCATACTTTTGCTATCCGCTTATTATGGTATCCAGTAGGTACGGCTTGCTATTTCCCGGCCCGTCGTGCCCACTGGGATACACTTATGTGTGTCTCACACCCTCGGGTGACCATTTTTCAGGTATGTTGGGTGCGGGGACATTGGGACGTCCTGAGTGAGGATTCGAGATAGAGTTGTCCCTGGTAGGACTTTACTTTTGGATTTAGTGGACATCACAACTGTTATTTACATTTTGAAACTAATTGTATAAACCTATGGAACCTTGTGGATGTAATAGAGTAGAACTTATTTAGTTAGTTAATTCTGTATCTACTCTGATTGGATGTATCTATTAGCCGAGCATATATAGGGGGGGCTCTGTCCGTTGTACAGAGGCTTTCCTATATGTGTGGCGGTCTGTTCACGCATTGGAGTATTCAAGTTTTAAACTCTAATAAAAAAAAAAAATAAAAAAATAAAAAAAAAAAAAAAATTTGACCCTTTTTGAATCTCGGGGCGTGACAATATATACATTTGTACATATATATATATGTATACATTTGTATATATATACATTTGTATATATATATATGTATACATTTGTATATATATATATTTGTATATATATATATATATATATATATATATATATATATATATATATATATATATATATATATATATATATATATATATATATATATATATATATATATATATATGTAAACATTTGTCTATATATACATTTGTATATATATATAAGTATACATTTGTATATAAATACATTTGTATATATATACATTTGTATATAAATACATTTGTGTATATATATATATATATATATATATATATATATATATATATATATATATATATATATATATATATATATATATATATATATATATATATATATATATATATATATATATATATATATATATATGTATACATATATATATAAACAAATGTATACATATATATATATACAAATGTATACATATATATATATATATATATATATATACAAATGTATTTATATACATATATATATATATACAAATGTATACATATATATATATATATATATATATATATATACAAATGTATTTATATACAAATGTATATATATACAAATGTATAGATATATATATACAATTGTATATATATACAAATGTATACATATAGTTTCAGGCCGATCGGATAAGGATCCGAGTCGTACGAGCCAGCCCTAGAACCGGGCTATTTTGCACCTCCGCCGATCTTCCCCGTCCGGCGCCGCCGCGCACCCGTGCCGCCGGCCACCACCTCAGCAAGCACCGCAGCATCGAGAGGGACACTTTTGTCCAAGTTGGAGGGCCTCTTGTGCCGCCGGCCGGAATCCGCCATTAGAGGGCCTTGTTTTGCCGAACTTGAGCTCCAGCGATCGCCGAGGCTCCGCGCTGCGGGTAAGTGACCCAGGTGAGTTCCTTGGACACTAATGGAGCTTCCTATCATGTTGCATGGAAGTTTGAACGTAGGGTTTCTTCTCACTGTTGTTGCACCCATTGTTGCAGCCGAGCTCGGGCTCCGGCCGCCGTCGCCGCACTTGGACTCCGGCCACCTACCCAGGTGAGCTGTTTGCACCTTATTGAAGGTTTCCGTCAAGTTGTTCTAGACAAGTAACCCTTATAATCAAAGTTGGTTCAAACTTCTCGTGAAAATGGGTTTTTTAGAGGTTTCTCGGCTCCCGCCGCCGCCGGCCTCCGCCGCCGAGCCTGGCATGGTCCAGACCTCTTCTAGAAGCACTCTTGTACTGATGCTCACCTTTGTTGGCACTCTGCTCTAGGTTTGATCCAAGTTTGTCCAAACCGAGCTCTTGCCGTGAAGTGGTGTTGCTCCGGCCAATTTTTCGACCACTCTCCGATAAGCCCAAGGTGAGCCCTCGACTCAGTAACATGTCCAGATCATGATGCTCACCTTTATTTTCAGTTTGATCAAGTACTACCCATGTTGTAGCATAATGGCTATTTTGGACTTAGAAGTTTATGGGCCAACTTTGCCCTCGGGCCTCGTGTAAGCCCAATCCCATGAGCACGAGCTTCGTCTCGTCGTTTCGGACACGCTGAAACTTACGGCGCTGTCTTTGGCTTCCTGGTTTGGAAGATCGAGTCGAAACGGGGTTCAAGTTAGTATAATTATGCAATTTTGGAAAAGTTTAGGGGTCAAGTTGCAAATGTAACACCCTGGCTGTCTTTAGATAGTATTTACGCACCGTCTAGTCATTTTGTTAAAGTTCCGTAGGCTCTCGTCGAGCGGGAATCGGATACCGTTCCGTAAATTGGCGAAATCGCCGGTTTTACGGTTTACGGCGCGAGTTTCGCGTTTCGGGTTGGATTTCTGATCGTCAGTTGTCGCCTCTGGTAATCCCCGACACTGTCCTGGCTGGTCTAGTGTTTTTGGTATTTCGTCGGGAAACTCCGAAGCCGAATTGGGCTTTTTGGGAGTCGCGCGAGTATTTATGGCAACATCTGGACATCGAAAATTACGGTTTTGCCCCTGTCTGCCCGAACATCGAGGTGATGATGTTTAGAGTCAGCAGGTGTAGTTTTGCAGTGTTTGGATGTTTATAGACTGTCGGCGGGTCAGCTTCAGTGTTTCGGTGATTTCCCGGAAATTCCGGTAAAAGCCTAGTTTCGGCTAAGTTCCCCGTGTTAGCGACAGGACATTATAGTATTGTCGGGATGGGTATGAGTGAGTCTGTTTCTGATCATAGTTTATGGTCAGGGCCCAGCAGTTCAGCACCAGCTTCCCAGTAGTCTAGCGGGATTCGGGATCGGCCTACATTGAGGTGGGTTATCTTCGGTCCGGAATTTATCTTTTCGGCCCTCTGGTTGCTTTAGTCCAGTCGGACACTTATTTTTTATTTCAGCCCTGATTATGCCTACATGTTTCATGTTCCTATATGATAGATATTACTTGGACTTTTCAGGTTCAGCAGTTCATATATCTCAGTACAGTAGATTCCTATGGTCTGATCATGCCTGGAGATACTTTCATATCTGTCATTATCGTATTGCATTATTTCCAGAGATACTTGCTTCCATATTTCAGATATGCATGATAGACCTATGATTGATATACAGACATATGCATTCCTATTGGGATTTTGCTCAGATATACATACTTGTACTCCAGACTGCATGACTTGAGATATGATTGATACATAGATACCTGCATCCCCGTTGGGACTTTTCCAGCTTGTTGCCGATTACCCGGTCGTGGGACCGCGAGCTTGAGCATAGCATGATTGATCGCCACGCACCGCTGTACTTCACGAACATTGCCGGGGTCGCTCCCCGTGGATATTGTTCTTTACCAGTAAAGTGGTCTAGAGGAAAGACCCGTGAGCCCCCAGATAGCACCTGTGGGTGCGGGGTTATGTCAGCCAAATAGGTGCCAGATAGTGGCATGAGCCTGAGGTCCTCGTGACCAATAGTGGCATTGATTGGGTACTTGATGCTATTGTGTTTGATGCATAGCTTTTATCATCTCCATGATTAATTTACATGTAGCTATTCATCTTGTACCCTTATTGCTTAGTTCCTGTGTAACGCCCCGAGTTTTAAAAATCAGGTCTGAAATTTTTTTTTTTTTTTTTTGAAATAAATCAGAGTTTGCAAAACGGGCGTAACAGACCGCCACACATATAGGAAGCCCCTATACATGCACGGCTAGGCTAATCCAATCATCAATCAGAGATCATCAATATCTAAACTAAACAATGACCAATCAGTAGGAATAATCCAAATAATCATGCTAACATCAATCTGAAATACTAATAAACTGGAAGCTGAAATAACATAAACAAGAGTCAGCTACAGATCATCGGGGATCTCAATCATCAATCTATATCATCAGGGGGACAGCTCTATCGTGACAGCCTCACTGGATCGTCCCGACACCCCTCTACCCGAACGACCTGAAAAATGGTCACCCAGGGGGTGTGAGATACACTGTAAATGTATCCCAGTGGGCACGACGAGCCGAGAAATAGCTAATCGTACCTACTGGGTACAATAATCTGCGGATAGTAAAAATCATAGGGTAAAGCTGAATAACAAATAAGATCTACTGATAATCAACAAAAATCCACAGATAACTGAATAGGCAAATAATCAAGGGTAATGAAACTGCAGGTATTAAAAGCTGGAAATCAATGTATAGCTATAAAAATCAAGCATAGGGACTGCAGGTAAGTAATACAAGAAATCTGGATATAAATGAGATAATCAATCATAAACTAAGCAGTAAGGGTACAGGGTAAGATATCTATCAATAACAGTGCAAGATAAGAATAATGCGTCAACAAAAGAAACTCAAGTACCCAATCAATGCCATTATTGGTCACGAGGACCTCAGGCTCATACCACTATCTGGCACCTATATGGCTGACATAACCCCGCACCCACTAGTGCTGATCTGGGGGCTCACGGGTCCCTCCTCTAGACCACTTTACCGGTAAAGAACACTGTGACGGTGGCCAAACCGTCAGTGTACGTGACGTACAGCGTGCGTGGTAGTCATCATGCTATGCTCAAGCTCACGGTCTAATGACCGGGTAGTCGGCAATAAGCCGAGATCCCAACAGGGAAATCATCTATCATATCGATCAAGATCTATCATGCATATCTGAATATCAAGCAAACATCACAGATGAAAGGAAATAGCAGGTAAAATCCGATCATGACATCTATGTACTGGAATATAAAGGCTGATGAGCAGGTGTACATGCTATATCTAAAGAATCACTGTCTATCAGGAAAATCATATGGCATATAGATGAACTCATCAGATATAACCGAGAATAGGAGTACATGATCCAATCAACAGGGCTAACCAAAAACAGGTGTCCGACTGGACTAAAGCAACCAGAGGGCCGAATAGATAAAGCCCGGACCGAAGATAACCCACCTGAATGTAGGCAGATCCTCGAACTCCCGCACAGCTACTGGGAGGCTGGTGCTGAACAACTGGGCCCTGAATAAGAAGCTATAATCAGTAATAGACTCACACATACCCATCCCGACGATACGACAGTAACGGAGTGCTTAAACAGGAATAATACGCCGATTTACGGGACAACAACCGATTCCCGCCCAATAGGAATCCACGGAACTCTAACAAGATGCCTAGTAGGTGTGTAAACACTGTCTAAAGACAGCCATCACGTCCAATTTACAATTTGGCCCATAACAACTTCTTAATTTACATAAAAACCTAACATCATCGCTCGTTTCGACTCGTTCTTGAAATTCGGGGGTCCAAAAGATGCGCCGTAACTTTCAGCGCGTTCGTTACGACGAGACGAAGCTCGTGCTCACAAGATTGGGCCGAGACCAGGCCCATTTACAAGGTTGGCCCATAAACATTCTTGGGCTCAATTAGCAACTAGGTTTAACTCCATTTGTAGTTGATCAAATTAAGGGTTCAGTGGAGCATCAAGTACTGGGGACTAAGTAGGGTTGAGGGCTCACCTCAGGTGCACCGGGGAGTGGCCGGAGAGGTTGGCCGGAGCAGCACCCAAACCACAAGGAGCTCGGTTTGCACTTCACTGGAATCAACCCGGGTTCAGACCTGAAGTAAGGTGAGCACATGTTAGCTCTTAATCTCAGATGGTGTTTGGTCCATGTGGGGTCGAGCCCCGGCGGCCGGAGGCGGCGGCGGCCGGAGACAAGTCCAAAAAGATATTTTCGAGTGCAACCATGGAACCAAGCTACAGGAGGGTTCTCTGCCCAAATAAAATCATGAGGATCCTTCATTTAATATTTAGAGCTTACCTGTGCAAGTGGCCGGAGTCCGGAGCGCCGGAGGTGGCCGGAGGTGAGTTCGAGTGCAACCTCGGGTGCAACTACAGAGATCAAGGATTGAGCGTTAAAACCTCCATGCAAGATGATGGGCAAGCTCCTAAGGATCAGAGAAGCTCACTAGGGCGGTTTTCCGGTGCCGGGGAACGTCGGCAAGGCGCGGCGGCGGAGCTCGGCCGAGGATCAATGGCCGTTAATGGCGGATTCCTGCCGACGAGCTCCGGGCCGGTGCAACTTGGACCAAAAGGTTCCTGTTGGTGCCAGGGAGCTTCTGGTGGCGATGGCCGGCGGCGGGAGGCAGCGACGGCGCCGGACGGCCGAGATCGGCCAAGGTGAAGAGAACCGGTTTCTAGGGCACGTCCGTTTGGCCCCGATCCTCAACCGATGGTGATCAGACTACGTTGAGGTGTTGCAGTCGTCCAGGGAATGTGATTCAACGGAGCTGATCTTGGGTTTGACGGCCGGATGACGACGGCGCTCGCAATCGGCCAAAGATGGTAATTTCCGGCGACAGGTCTCCCGCCGACGACCGGGCCAACGGCGACGGCCCAAACTTCATGGAGAGATTCCTCTCGAGGTCAGGAATACTCTAGTAGGGTTCAAAGGCCAGTTGGAATTAAAAGTTTCCAAAAGCTCACCTCGTCGGAGAATCGTGGAAGGAGAAGGTGGCCGCGGCGGCGCACGGCGGCGGCTGGGGCCGGATTCACCTCAGCTCGGTTGGGGCTCCACGGGAAACTCCACAGGACCAGGTCTTGATCACCTAGGACCTTCTCGATCACCTTCCTCTCCAATCACCCGAGATCAAGGTGAGTTCTTGATCCCTTCTTCTCCGGCAAGGGAGAGGCGGCGGCCGGCGCGGGGAGGTTCTGGGGATCGCGGCAGAGAGGGGTAGGTTGTTGGAAGCTGCGGCTGTGGGCTGAGGCTACGGGGTTCTAAGTAAAAACCCTAGCCCTAGCACATGTATTTATATACATGGTGCAACTTTGCACTTTAGCCCTCCATCCTATGACATTCGGTGTCTAGTCCCTCACAGTATGCAACATTCACAACAAGGTCCCTCACCACAAAGGTGGCATGCAAATCGAGGCAAGAACTATAGGGATTCTTGTGCAAAAAAAGCCGCATTTTCACCGTATTTCACGCTTTTCGAGGTGTTCTAGTCGTCGAAACGAAAAATGGACTTCGCCACGACGTCCGGCTCGACGAAACCTATCAGGTAGCGATTTTCATTTTTCGAGAAAACGCCCGGATAAAATCTCGGTCCATAAAATACTGTTCCGAAATACAGTTATCGCGCTTTTCGAGACTCTAAGGTCGTCAAACGGAAATTCCGTCAGCGCCATTGCGTCCAGAACGACGAAACCGTTCAAATCGACTACCGGAAGTGCTATGATCGGTTTCCAGGCGGCGATTTGGCGAACGTTAGCACTTAGGGGTATTTGAAATTAGGGTTTACTGTTCATCACTGTTCATCCACTATTCACTTTAAGTCGCGGGTCCCGCCCGCTTCTTCGTTGATTTCTGGAAAATCCGACCGTCGGATCTAAACTTGCTTAATATGGTTTTCGATCGGTTCGACGAGACGGTTGCACTGGTGATCTCGGATTTTCGAGATTAGGCTCGGATTGAAAAGCGACACTTTAGCCTCGTAACCTGTGCAATTACACAGTGGAAAAAGGGGTCAACTGGATATTTCATTCTTTTCCTCTTTATTTATTTACAATAAAATTCAAGTTTTTACATCTCTACCACCTAAAAAGAAGTTTCGTCCCCGAAACTTAGTACAACTAGGAATCAAATAAATAGGGGTAATGCTCCATCATGGCTGACTCGCGTTCCCACGTGGCTTCACGCTCCCCGTGGTTCTCCCATTGTACCTTGACGTAGGGGATCGATCTACTCCTCAGCTTCTTTTCATCTCAAGCCAGGATCTTCAGAGGTGTCTCATCATAACTCAGATCCTCGCGAAGCTGAACGGCGGTAGGGCTGATCACATGTGAAGGATCCCTGATATACTTCCGTAGCATGGAGACGTGGAAGACATTGTGCACTCGGGCGAGGCTAGGAGGAAGAGCCAATCGATATGCTACAGGACCAATGCGCTCCAATATCTCGAAGGGACCGACAAATCGGGGACTGAGCTTGTTGCGAATCCCAAATCGCTTGATTCTCCGAGTTGGCGATACCTTCAGCAGAACATGATCACCTACTTGGAACTCCAAGTCTCGTCGTCGTTGGTCCGCATAGCTCTTCTGTCTGCTCTGCGCGGTTAGCATCTGCTGTCTTGCTACTCGCACTCTGGCCTCTGCATCCTCAAGTAGCTCTGGCCCGATAACACGGCGCTCACCGACGTCATCCCAACAGATGGGGGAACGACATCGGCGCCCGTACAGTGCCTCATAAGGAGCCATACCGATACTCGCCTGGTAGCTGTTGTTGTAGGCGAACTCTACCAAGGGAAGATACCGGTACCAACCATCTCCGTACTCAAGTATACCGGCTCTCAGCATATCCTCCAATGTCTGAATGACTCGCTCGGACTGCCCGTCACTCTGGGGGTGGAAGGCAATACTGAATTTTAGCTTCGTGCCCATAGCTTCCTGTACATTCCTCCAGAACTGAGACACAAAGCGAGTGTCCCTGTCCGAAATGATCGATGCCGGAGTGCCATGGAGTCGCACGATCTCATCAATATAGAGCTGGGCGAGTCTATCCACAATGACCCATATAGCATCGTGATCTGCTCCCACTTCCAAACTGGTACTGGAAGCGGTTGCAGTTTTCCCGCCGGTCTCTGGTGTTCCGCCTTCACCTGCTGGCAAACCAGGCACTGCGCCACATAGTTCGCCACGTCAGCCTTCATCCCAGGCCACCAGTAATGCTGCTTCAAGTCCCGGTACATTTTTGTTCCGCCAGGATGTACCGTGTATAAGGACCGATGCGCCTCAGTGAGGATGTCCTTCTTTAATTCACCGTCATCTGGGACACACCAACGGCCCCTGAATCGGATAGAGCCATCGGCGTGCAACTGGTAGTCGTCAGTCTGTCCCAATGATATCAGCTCTCGAATCTTCTGGAAGGAGGGGTCGGACTGCTGTCCCTCCTTTATGCGATCAAGTAGGGTAGGCTGCACTACCATCGCTAATAGTCGAGTGGTAGACCCCGAAGGAACGATCTCCAAGTCTAGGCGTTGGAACTCAGAAATCAAGCGGTCCTGTTCCGTGATCATTAGCAGCTCTGGCGACACGTGCTTTCGGCTCAAAGCATCCGCTACTACATTGGCCTGACCTGGGTGGTACTGGATAGTGAGATCATAGTCCTTTAGCAGTTCGAGCCATTCACAAGGACTTAACAGACTTGATTTTGACATGTTGCCAAATTTTAAGGCTTAACTGCTTTATATTTCAAGTTCCATTGACTCGGGTTCTCGTAGAGATGCTACACGCCCAGCCAAGGCTACACCGCACAAGCATGCTTAACCTCGGAGTTCGGATAAGATCCGATGCTTAAGGGTTGATGTGATCGCATCCGATGTGGCAACCAGCTCTCATACTCTTTTCTGGTTTCACATAACTTACAGTTTGTGCAGGCAGAACTTAATGGTCTTACCCGTTTAGGCTGACTATCGAGGCCGAACACTGACAAAAGCCACTAGATTCATTTTCTTAAGTGAAATCATATAAGGTAGAGAATCTCTTCTTACACTTTATAATCGTTTGTGGCATAATTTTCACCACCAGTTGCTAGAACTAAACCTCAGACTACTAAGGACGCACAACTGCCGGTTAAATATCACACGATCAGTCGTTTAGTATCATAAAACATGGCAACCCAAGATCACCATTCATAAAGCTTAAAATATCCGATCTGGACATGTTGTCCAACCTTTTTGGGTTTAAACCATATATTTCTATTATCAACTCAGTTGCAAAATCTGGCGACATCAACGTGGCTAGTGACCACAAGTTAGGACAAGTGTCCACAATGATGACAAAAATAATCCACTATGTACGCGATCTGTCTGAGACCTACCTAAGGTCAAATACGGTCTGGGGTATCATCACTGAAACTATAACATCGTTGTCCAGAGGGTAACCCTGGAGACTATAATATAGATAAGCAAACAAGTAGACCCAATCACGATATTACCCCTTATGGGGTAGAGTACTTCAAACCACTCTTTCGACAGTACATTGTCTGCAGCCAACATACTTATCAAAAGAAAAGTGAAATACTGTAGATCTGTCGCCAACATCAAGTTGGGGACACGACTCCCACCGGAATCAACAGAAGGTATAACTCATACCTCAAGACACGAATCTCTATGCCGATACTATAAACTTATATCAACAGTCTCTACCACCTCGGGGTCATGAGTGCGACCCCGGCTACTCACAAGAATCTAGAACCATATTCCACTATCTACCGATTATCTTAAATGAATCACCACTTGCTAACACGGCTCTAGCGACGCCAGTCGTAACTCAAATATCATCAGGGCGATCACGACCTCATAATCAGTTCACCCACAATGTGCGAATCAACTACAATTCGGATTCATTTAGGATAAAAATCAAATCCTCAAGCTATCATCATCACTCTGTATATTAAACTTTCCAGTCATATCTCACCATCGTAGTAATCACAATATCTAACTTATTGCATACTCATAGGAGTAACTAAGACTCCACTAAAATCGTACCAAAGGCGGGGTCTGAATCTGAATCTAACTCAAACCAGCGTTTCAATCGGCCAATAGATCACCGGATTTAGCCTATCCATCAACCATGTCTGCGCCAAAGCGCTCACTGCTACCACCATCTCTATCGAAGTAATCGTGAATCCCAAATTATTTTACACTGATCAGGGTTGGGACACAATTCAATAAGGTCTAATATTTGCTGAGTGTCATTAGAATCCTTCCGTCCAAAGCAACAAGATTGCTAACCTCATAGGCATCCCGATAACTATATTCGGGGAATCTCCGGTAATAGCAGTCACAACATAATTTTAATAACCCCGGCTGTGACAAAAGTACTATATCTAGTGGCACGGGGACAACCGGAGGATCACTGACTTCTCCAAGCACCTGGACTAGTGGTGGGGCCAGTGCAACAAGAGCAACTATCTGATGCTGAGCCATCTGCTGGACTAACCCAGCAAAATGCGGTGAACTGATTCTCTACCGCTGTCAAAAATCCGAGCTCTAAGGCTCCACTGATATATCAAACCCATGGCTCGTACCACAACCGCAGCTAACACTGCACCCACCACGACCACTAAGCCCAGAGCGCGTGCGAACACCGCTCGTAGTCACAACGACAAGATTTGGAAGCGACTCATAGTGTGAAATACACCTGAGCTCCTAACCACTAGACAAATACCCCGCGCTCTCACGTGACAAGTCATCCTAGGGTTCATCCTAACCAATTCCTAATCCATCTTTCCTAGGTACCGTGTACCTATTTCTCTGATACCATAAAATCTATCACGCCCCGAGTTTTAAAAATCAGGTCTGAAATTTTTTTTTTTTTTTTAAATAAATCAGAGTTTGCAAAACGGGCATAACAGACCGCCACACATATAGGAAGCCCCTATACATGCACGGCTAGGCTAATCCAATCATCAATCAGAGATCATCAATATCTAAACTAAACAATGACCAATCAGTAGGAATAATCCAAATAATCATGCTAACATCAATCTAAAATACTAATAAACTGGAAGCTGAAATAACATAAACAAGAGTCAGCTACAGATCATCGGGGATCTCAATCATCAATCTATATCATCAGGGGGACAGCTCTATCGTGACAGCCTCACTGGATCGTCCCGACACCCCTCTACCCGAACGACCTGAAAAATGGTCACCCAGGGGGTGTGAGATACACTGTACATGTATCCCAGTGGGCACAACGAGCCGAGAAATAGCTAATCGTACCTACTGGGTACAATAATCTGCGGATAGTAAAAATCATAGGGTAAAGCTGAATAACAAATAAGATTTACTGATAATCAACAAAAATCCACAGATAACTGAATAGGCAGATAATCAAGGGTAATGAAACTGCAGGTATTAAAAGCTGGAAATCAATGTATAGCTATAAAAATCAAGCATAGGGACTGCAGGTAAGTAATACAAGAAATCTGGATATAAATGAGATAATCAATCATAAACTGAGCAGTAAGGGTACAGGGTAAGATATCTATCAATAACAGTGCAAGATAAGAATAATGCATCAACAAAAGAAACTCAAGTACCCAATCAATGCCATTATTGGTCACGAGGACCTCAGGCTCATACCACTATCTGGCACCTATCTGGCTGACATAACCCCGCACCCACTGGTGCTGATCTGGGGGCTCACGGGTCCCTCCTCTAGACCACTTTACCGGTAAAGAACACTGTGACAGTGGCAAAACCGTCAGTGTACGTGACGTACAGCGTGCGTGGTAGTCATCATGCTATGCTCAAGCTCACGGTCTAATGACCGGGTAGTCGGCAATAAGCCGAGATCCCAACAAGGAAATCATCTATCATATCGATCAAGATCTATCATGCATATCTGAATATCAAGCAAACATCACAGATGAAAGGAAATAGCAGGTAAAATCCGATCATGACATCTATGTACTGGAATATAAAGGCTGATGAGCAGGTGTACATGCTATATCTAAAGAATCACTGTCTATCAGGAAAATCATATGGCATATAGATGAACTCATCAGATATAACCGAGAATAGGAGTACATGATCCAATCAACAGGGCTAACCAAAAACAGGTGTCCGACTGGACTAAAGCAACCAGAGGGCCGAATAGATAAAGCCCGGACCGAAGATAACCCACCTGAATGTAGGCAGATCCTCGAACTCCCGCACAGCTACTGGGAGGCTGGTGCTGAACAACTGGGCCCTGAATAAGAAGCTATAATCAGTAATAGACTCACACATACCCATCCCGACGACACGACAGTAACGGAGTGCTTAAACAGGAATAATACGCCGATTTACGGGACAACAACCGATTCCCGCCCAATAGGAATCCACGGAACTCTAACAAGATGCCTAGTAGGTGTGTAAACACTGTCTAAAGACAGCCATCACGTCCAATTTACAATTTGGCCCATAACAACTTCTTAATTTGCATAAAAACCTAACATCATCGCTCGTTTCAACTCGTTCTTGAAATCCGGGGGTCCAAAAGCTGCGCCGTAACTTTCAGCGCGTTCGTTACGACGAGACGAAGCTCGTGCTCACAAGATTGGGCCGAGACCAGGCCCATTTACAAGGTTGGCCCATAAACATTCTTGGGCTCAATTAGCAACTAGGTTTAACTCCATTTGTAGTTGATCAAATTAAGGGTTCAGTGGAGCATCAAGTACTGGGGACTAAGTAGGGTTGAGGGCTCACCTCAGGTGCACCGGGGAGTGGCCGGAGAGGTTGGCCGGAGCAGCACCCAAACCACAAGGAGCTCGGTTTGCACTTCACTGGAATCAACCCGGGTTCAGACCTGAAGTAAGGTGAGCACATGTTAGCTCTTAATCTCAGATGGTGTTTGGTCCATGTGGGGTCGAGCCCCGGCGGCCGGAGACAAGTCCGAAAAGATAGTTTCGGGTGCAACCATGGAACCAAGCTACAGGAGGGTTCTCTGCCCAAATAAAATCATGGGGATCCTTCATTTAATATTTAGAGCTTACCTGTGCAAGTGGCCGGAGTCCGGAGCGCCGGAGGTGGCCGGAGGTGAGTTCGAGTGCAACCTCGGGTGCAACTACAGAGATCAAGGACTGAGCGTTAAAACCTCCATGCAAGATGATGGGCAAGCTCCTAAGGATCTGTCACGCCCCGAGTTTTGAAAAGCAGGCTAAATTTTTTTTTTTTTTTTTTATAAATCAGAGTTCGCAAACCAGGCATAACAGACCGCCACATGTATAGTAAATTCCCTGCCCAACTGGACAGATCCTTTCCTATACATGCACGGCTAATCATAATCAGTCAATATCAGAGTAGTCTAAACTACGCATGCAAGACTAGTCAATTTATAATAATTAAACTGAAATGCGGAAAATTAAATACACTGACTAGATAAGGGTCAATACTATCGCAATCGTCTCACCAACGTGTCCCGACATCCCATCACCCAGCGACCTGAAAAACAGTCACCCGAGGGAGACACACCGGAGTGTATCCCAGTGGGCACGACGAGCCGAGAAATAGTTAATCGTACCTACTGGGTACAATAATCTGCGGATAGTAAAAATCATAGGGTAAAGCTGAATAATAAAGCAGATCTACTGATAATCAACAAAATCCACAGATAACTGAATAAGCAGGTAATCAAGGGTAATGAAACTGCAAGTAATAAATGTTGGAAATCTGGATAATGTCTATAAGAAACATGCATAAAGAACTGCAAGAGATAAAAGTATGTCTACAGATAATAATGCTGGAAATCAACATAACTGAACTGCAATGGTACGAAGTAAGAATCATGCGTCAAAGACAAAACCCAAGTACCCAATCAATGCCAGTATTGGTCGCGAGGACCTCAGGCTCATACCACCTGTCTGGCACCTATCTGGCTGACATAACCCCGCACCCACTGGTGCCGATCTGGGGGCTCACGGGTCCCTCTCAAGACCACTTTACCGGTAAAGAACACTGTGACGGTGGCCAAACCGTCAGTGTACGTGACGTACAGCGTGCGTGGTAGTCATCATGCTATGCTCAAGCTCACGGTCAAATGACCGGGTAGTCGGCAATAAGCCGAGATCCCAACAGGGAAATCATCTATCATATCGATCACGATCAATCAATAATGCATATCGGAACATCCAGTAGTATCTATTAATCATGCATATCGGAACATCAAGTAGTATCTATCAATCATGCATGTCGGAACATCTAGTAGTATTTATCGATCAGGATCAATCAATCATGCATATCGGAATATCAGCAATATATCGGCTGACAGGAATCAACAGGTATAATCCGATCATGACATCTATGTAACAAGATGTGAAAACTGACAAGCAGCTGTATATCATGTATCTACGGAATCAATGTCTATCGAACAATCATGCGGTATATAGATCAACTCATCAGATATAGTCAAGAATAGGAGTACTGACAAGCAGATGTATATGGTGTGACTAAGGAATCACTGTCTATCAGGAAACTCATATGGCATAGTCAAGCATAGTGGTACATGATAAAATCTCCAGGGCTAATCTCAAGCACAGGTCTAACAGAGTCAATGTCAATCAGAGGGATCATGATATATCAAACGAGGTCAACATATGTCAAGATAGGTCATATAGATATAATCAGTTGGGCAAATCAAAAACAAGGGTCCGACTGGACTAAAGCAACCAGAGGGCCGAAAAGATAAAGCCCGGACCGAAGATAACCCACCTGTCGTTTGCAGACGAACTTCGACTCCAACTGAACGCTCGAATACTCTGCCAACCTAAGTCAAGATTATGATCAGGGAACAACTCAAACATACTCATCCCGACAAAACTATAATACTCTGTTGATTACACGAATTCGCACCGTAATTCGTAAAACCGACAATTTTGCCGTTTTACGAAACAAGATCTGTTTCCCGCTCAACTAGAGTCAACGGAACTTTAACAAAAAGCTTAGAGGGTGCATAAATACTGTCTAAAGACAGCCAGCACATTACATTTGCAACTTAATCCATAGTTTTCCTTAAAATCGCATAATTACCCTAATTTGAACACTGTTTTGACCCGTTCTTCCAAACCAGGAATTCAAAGACAGCACCGTAAATTTCAGCGTGTCCGTTATGACAAGACGAAGCTCGTGCTCACCATTTGGAAGCAGCACGAGACCCGAGGAAAACTTCGGCCCATAAAATTCCTCTCTAACATAGCCGAATAGCATTTTTGTTTCTCCGGCTAATCAAAACCAAAATCTAACATGAGCATCACGTCCAGTGACCCCAAATTAGTTAGGAGCACACTGTGGCGGCTTCGCAAACAGCCCCAAATGCTAAAACGAGCATCTTTTAACATAAGACCTAGTTTTTAATACAACTTTAAATCCATTCATCAAAAACCAAAAAGTTATATATCAAAGTGTCTCTGGACAGTGCCAGGACCCCAGGGCTCACCTCATTTTCAGTCCAAAACTGATGGATCAACCAGATCCAAGTTCCTTGCTCTCTAACACTTTGACAATGCACCACACACACATCCACTCAGACCCAATTTGATCTGGAGTGAGCACTGAGCTCAGAGGATGATTTAAAACAACTTTTATATTTTAATCGAAATCTAATTCCCAACTTTTATTCTTTGTGACATTTAATCAAACACCTTATGTGCATAATCTAAACTAAACAAGTAACCGAGTTTTCCCGAGCTTGTTCTCAATAGGGACACCATCTGGGACTTCTTAAGATGAAAAAGAAGCTAGCATACAAGGTTTAGAGATTACCTGAGTGGTTAGCCGGCGACCAAAGGCGGCGGCGACGAACCCCGGCCATGCTTGGTGGAGCTCGAGAAAACCAGTCATGGTGAAATCCATAAGAGAAAACCCCACGTTAGGATTCACATGCAAGTGCATGAGAGGCTTCACCGAGGTCTAGGGATCATACCTGAGCCGTTCACTCACTTGACGGAGCTCCGGCAATCGCCGGAGATCAAATTCCAAACCTTAGTGATTTCCGGCCACCATTAATGGCGGAATCCGGCCGGCGATCCCCGGGCCGGCGCAAGATGGACCAACTTGCTCCTCTTGGTCCCCCGGTGCTTGCTGGGTGGTTGGCCGGTGGCTCGGGTGCACGGCGGCGCCGGACGGCGAGGTACGGCCGCGGTGCATTATTGGCCGGTTCTAGGGCTTCCTCGTACCGCAAGGATCCTCGACCCATCGATTTGCAACTTTGGGAGCACCATGCAGTCACCGAGAAGACCAAGATCAACGGTCTTGATCTTGATTTTGTCGGTTGGATGAAGCCCGGGATCATCCTCGGCCGAAACAAATAATTCCGGCAATAATTTGCTCCCGCCGGCGGCCGGGGTGACGGCAACGGCTCGGACTTCACAAGGAGGATGCACTCGGCATAAGGATAAGGTTGGTAGGGCCTATGGGTCTTTTTAAATAATTAAGTTCCGATATCTAACCTCGCCGGAGAAGAAGAAGAAGAAGAAGGAGGGTCCTCCCGCGGCGGCGCACGGCGGTGCTGAGCGCCGGAATCACTTCGGCTGGGTTGCGACTTCACAGAGAAGTCCTCAGTTGGAGTTTAGTCCAACCAAACTCTCTCTTGATGCATTCCCTCACCAACAACCCGAAATTACTAAGGTTGTTCATATCCTTCATGGCTTCCCCGGCGACGGCACGACGGCGGCCGGTGCGCGGCTAGCGAGGAGTGCGGCAGAGAGGATGAGGGGTTGTTGCACAGGCAGCTAGGGCAGGGTGCTACGAGGCTGAGGGTATAGGGTTTGTGGAAACCCTAGCTCGGGAATGTGCACTTATATAGATATGATGCAACTTGCAATTTGGCCCCTCCAATTCATTGTATTCAGATCCCAAACCCTCACAGCACTTTTGTTTCACAGATAAGTCCCTCTACAAGCCGTGGCACGCAATCCGAGGCAAGAAATCTAGGGACCATTGTGCAAAAAGCCGTATTTTTGCCGTATTTCACGCTTTTCGAGACGTTCCGGTTGTTGAAATGAAAAATGGATTTCGCCATGACGTCCGGCTCGACGAGACCTATCAGGTAGCGATTTTGGTTCGCTAAAATTTAGCTCCAAAATTTTAAAATTCCATCTTATACTGTAAATTATACAGTTCGGCACGCTTTACGGTGCTTTAGGATCGTCGAACGGAAATTCCGTCAGCGCCATTGCGTCCAGAACGACGAAACCGTTCAAAACGACTACCTGGATCACTATGTTCGGATTCCGGACAGTGAATTAGTCAACGTTGCATCCGTCGGGGTTCCGAAAACTAGGGTTACTGTTCACCTACAGTAACAACTTAATTTACACTGTGCACAGAGCACTGTTACATTGGTCGCGGTTATTTGCTCGCTTCTTCATCGATTTCTGGAAAGATCCGGCCGTCGGATCGAAAAGTGCTGAATATGAATCTCGTTCAGTTCGACGAGACGATCGCAACGGTCAATTCGGATTTCCAAGATCATGTCCGGATTGGAAAATAGCCTTTTTGCCTCGTAAATCGTGCAACTTGCACACTGGCGCTTGGCCAAAAAGGTCAACAAGGGTCTTTTGAATTCAAAACCAGCTCAAAATTCACTTGTAATCTATTTATTAAAATAAGATATTTCGAATTTCTACAGGATCAGAGAAGCTCACCAGGGCGGTTTTCCGGTGCCGGGGAACGTCGGCAAGGCGCGGCGGCGGAGCTCGGCCGAGGATCAATGGCCGTTAATGGCGGATTCCTGCCGACGAGCTCCGGGCCGGTGCAACTTGGACCAAAAGGTTCCTGTTGGTGCCAGGGAGCTTCTGGTGGCGATGGCAGGTGGCGGGAGGCAGCGGCGGCGCCGAACGGCCGAGATCGGCCAAGGTGAAGAGAACCGATTTCTAGGGCACGTCCGTTTGGCCCCGATCCTCAACCGATGGTGATCAGACTAGGTGTTGCAGTCGTCCAGGGAATGTGATTCAACGGAGCTGATCTTGGGTTTGACGGCCGGATGACGGCGGCGCTCGCAATCGGCCAAAGATGGTAATTTTCGGCGACAGGGCTCCCGCCGACGATCGGGCCAACGGCGACGGCCCAAACTTCATGGAGAGATTCCTCTCGAGGTCAGGAATACTCTAGTAGGGTTCAAAGGCCAGTTGGAATTAAAAGTTTCCAAAAGCTCACCTCGTCGGAGAATCGTGGAAGGAGAAGGTGGCCGCGGCGGCGCACGGCGGCGGCTGGGGCCGGATTCACCTCACCTCGGTTGGGGCTCCATGGGAAACTCCATAGGACCAGGTCTTGATCACCTAGGACCTTCTCGATCACCTTCCTCTCCAATCACCCGAGATCAAGGTGAGTTCTTGATCCCTTCTTCTCCGGCAAGGGAGAGGCGGCGGCCGGCGCGGGGAGGTTCTTGGGATCGCGGCAGAGAGGGGTAGGTTGTTGGAAGCTACGGCTGTGGGCTGAGGCTACGGGGTTCTAAGTAAAAACCCTAGCCCTAGCACATGTATTTATATACATGGTGCAACTTTGCACTTTAGCCCTCCATCCTATGACATTCGGTGTCTAGTCCCTCACAGTATGCAACATTCACAACAAGGTCCCTCACCACAAAGGTGGCACGCAAATCGAGGCAAGAACTATAGGGATTCTTGTGCAAAAAAAACTGCATTTTCACCGTATTTCACACTTTTCGAGGCGTTCTGGTCGTCGAAACAAAAAATGGACTTCGCCACGACGTCCGGCTCGACGAAACCTATCAGGTAGCGATTTTCATTTTTCGAGAAAACGCCCGGATAAAATCTCGGTCCATAAAATACTATTCCAAAATACAGTTATCGCGATTTTCGAGACTCTAAGGTCGTCAAACGGAAATTCTGTCAGCGCCATTGCGTCCAGAACGACGAAACCATTCAAATCGACTACCTGAAGTGCTATGATCGGTTTCCAGTCGGCGATTTGGCGAACGTTAGCACTTAGGGGTATTTGAAATTAGGGTTTACTGTTCATCACTGTTCATCCACTATTCACTTTAAGTCGCGGGTCCCGCCCGCTTCTTCGTTGATTTCTGGAAAATCCGACCGTCGGATCTAAACTTGCTTAATATGGTTTTCAATCGGTTCGACGAGACGGTCGCACTGGTGATCTCGGATTTTCGAGATTAGGCTTGGATTGAAAAGCGGCACTTTAGCCTCGTAACCTGTGCAATTACACAGTGGAAAAAGGGGTCAACTGGATATTTCATTCTTTTCCTCTTTATTTATTTACAATAAAATTCAAGTTTTTACATCCTGCTTGATTACAGTCATTTACTATCAGCATTTGTTTGGTACCTGCCTATACAGTTATTCAGCATGCTTATTGCAGTATCTATTTTTGATCAGTATACTTTGATTATCAGTAGACCTGCTATTTGATGATTTAGCTTCTGATCCGTATACTTTGATTTTCAGTAGGCCTGTTATTTGATTATTCAGCTTTTAACACAGCATTATGATTATGATACATTCATCTAGTATGACTGGCACAGATTAGCGGTACCTTTCTTAATAGCACCGATACTTGTGAATTATCATATTTGCCCTCAACAGTTCCTCTTGTGGATTGAGATTACAGGACCATCAGTTTTGGCAGTTATAGCTGGATTTGTCAGTTACAGCTTGATTAGCATCATCTATCAGTACCATTGCATTATTTTACTGATTGGGTATCTGGTTCCATTACCGAGGCATAGTTCATTATACCATATTTCAGTATGCTATAGTCCTGTATTTTGGTACTCATTATGTTCAGTATCATGATTATGCTCCTGCCAGTTTTTGTTTCATATATCAGCTGTTACCTACTGATCTATTACTATCCGCAGATTATTGTATCCAGTAGGTACGATTAGCTATTTCTCGGCTCGTCGTGCCCACTGGGATACATGTACAGTGTATCTCACACCCCCTGGGTGACCATTTTTCAGGTCGGTCGGGTGCTGGGATGTCGGGACGATCTAGTGAGGCAGTCACGATAGAGCTGTCCCCTTGTTGACTATCTAGCAGTTACTTATGATCTTATGACACCGTAGTATTTTGGTTTTGATTTATATGATCATGATAGTCTACTTGATTTTGAGATTGCATGTCTTATTTATAGTTGTTAGATTGTTTATGTTGCTTAGTTAAGATATGTACTTGATCTCTGATTGATTGACATTGTACTTGCCTAGCCGTGCATGTATAGGAGAGACTCTGTTCGTTTGGATAGAGGGTTTCCTATATATGTGGCGGTCTGTTACGCCCGGTTTTGCGAACTCTGATTTTAAAAAAAAAAAAAAAAAAAAAAAAAAAAAAAAAAAAATTAGACCGGTTTTTAAACTCGGGCGTGACATATATACAAATGTATACATATATATATATACATATATATATATATATATATATATATATATATATATATATATATATATATATATATATATATATATATATATATATATATATATATATATATATATATATATATATATATATATATATATATGTATACATTTGTATATATATATATATATATATATATATATATATATATATATATATATATATATATATATATATATATATATATATATATATATATAGTACAACTGGTTCGAAAGAAAAAGAAATTGCTGAAACAGAACTCGCCTCGCAGATATTTCAACGCCTACCTGAGAATGGAACTAGAAATGCTATTTGATGGGCTTACTTGCCTTTTGTTTATGGTTAGTAGGCCCTTTTAAAAGTCAAAAAAGTCTGTCAAGCGCTCTTATTATCAAGTCCCTGTCCCTTAATCGAGTGCTAGTTCCTTTTGATGCAGTTTCTTTCCCTGGGAAAGGCTAAGGAAGGATAAACGAGGATGGTCATGGGGTGAATGAATCTCGATTCGAGTATGAACCATAGGTGGGCACGATGGAATCAAATGTGGAGAAGGCGAGTGAGGAGCTTATCTTCTCTGTAAGTCTTTTAGCTGACGTGGCCCCAATCATGGCGGGCTTTCAAACACGAGTTTCAGCGGTCTCTGGTTGATTATGTCCCGCATTTGAGATAGTTTCAAAGCATTATCCAACAGGAGCGTAGCCTTTGAATCAATAATTCCTCCCCAAGGCAGAACAAAACCAACCGATTAGACTAATCAACTTAATAAAATTAGCTATGTCTGGATATTTATCGCTCCAAAATTCATGGCAAAGTACACCGATCTCATAGCTATCCTTATATTATATATATATCCAGACATATATATATATATATATATATATATATATATATATATATATATATATATATATATATATATATATATATATATATATATATATATATATATATATATATATATATATATATATATATATATATATATATATATATATATTTGTATATATATACAAATGTATATATATATATATGTATACATTTGTATATATATATATATATATATATATATTTATATATATATATACAATTGTATACATATATATATATATATATATATATATATATATATATATATATATATATATATATATATATATATATATATATATATATATATATATATATATATATATATATATATGTATACAATCTGATGCATAAGTAAATATATACAAATGTATATATATATATATATGTATACATTTGTATATATATATATATATATACAATTGTATACATACATATATATATATATATATATATATATATATATATATATATATATATATATATATATGTATACAATCTGATGCATAAGTAAATATATATATATATATATATATATATATATATATATATATATATATATATATATATATATATGTATACAATTGTATATATATATTTACTTATGCATCAGATTGTATATATATATTTACTTATGCATCAGATTGTATACATACATATATATATATATATATATATATATATATATATATATATATATATATATATATATATATATATATATATATATATATATATATATATATATATATATATATATATATATTTATTTATTTATTTATTTATTTATTTATTTATTTATTTATTTATATACAAATGTATATATATACACAAATGTATTTATATACAAATGTATACTTATATATAAATACAAATGTATATTACTCTGAGGAGTCATTATGGATCAAGGATTATGGACAGGTGTAGTTCATTAGTGATTTTGGCATGTGGTTTACTTTCTTCTATCTTTCTTGAGGACAAATGCATGCTTGTATGGACACATAGTTATGCCATCTTTTACTGCTACACTACTTATTGGGACTTGACTTAGGAGAAACCATGTTATTCCTTTCTCCTTCTTTGTTAGTCAGGCGGTCTATGTTGCTCGGGTGCGAGCAGGGGTTTGGGGTAGTGTAGCCGGGACATTGGTGTCAGGGACGGGTTGTGTTGGATTGTGATTGGCAGGGTTTTGCGGTGACCGCGGACTTCGGGCGGTTGACCGGAGGTCGGTTATAGGACTTGATTATAGACGACAGGGTATTGCGGCAACCGCGGATATTGGGCGGTTGACCAGATATTTACTTATGCATCAGATTGGGTATCAGATTTCTCTAGTGAATGGAGTTTCCCACTTATTGAGTACTTTTGCATCTGATTGAGGATCGGAGTTTTCTTTAGTAGTTGAGCTTTCCCACTTTGATCAGAGTCATGATCCAGTCCTGCTGATTTATATTACTATGATACTTATTACTGAGATACTTTACTCGTGTGGGTCGTTCCCCTCGAGTGCCACTCCGGAGTGTGCTACATACAGGCTTTGAGTCCTTGAGACTCCTTCTTTTCATCGGTGTTATGCGTCGGCCAGCATACCCGATACAGGCAAGGCACAGCAGGCCGTACCAGATCTTACTGGTCCATCTGATTGGGTTTGTTTCAGGCAAATACTTTTATTGTTGCACTCGTGTTAGGGGGCTGAGCGGAGTCTAGTAGCTGCGTTTAGACCAGTGCTAGTGTTGTTGGGAGCCGTTTGGTTTGATGGTGGTCCCCTGTCGTTGAGAGTACTTTGACCGTTGTGTGAGAGGTTGAGCATCTTGAGTCTATCCGTTCTGAGAGAGAGCGTGGATTTCGACTATAGCCTACATGAGCCACTACTCGATAGCGAGTTAGTCCGTTTGGACACCCTACGTAATTCGTGCCCGGCAGTGGGAGGTGGTTGTGTTACGGAATTTGAGTTGGCGTAATTTCGTGAAAGGTTCAAGTCTTGAAGATTGAAGGTGAAGAAGGTTGGATCATTTAACTCAATCTCAAGAAAGAAGAATTCAAAAGGATCAGGTATGTTTAACTAAAGATTTTTGGTGATCCGAATACTTCTTGTAGTGTAGAAACACCTGGAAGAATTTTTCATTGCATAAAAATCAAAAATTGGACATGGGACATGTTCAGGATTCGGATCAGACATTCCAATCCGGATCCCGAAGGGTGTTCGTTCATACACTGGTTCAATCCGGATCGCAGCATCTCATGATCCGGATCCCGAACACTAGTTTTACCTTTTTACTTGCACGATCCGGATCAGGATTTGCAATCCGGATCCCGAACGTTGATGTTTGGTGAAACTGTATGAACGATCCGGATCAGCCATTCCGATCCAGATCCCGAACTATTGATTTTCTGGAAACCGTCTTTCTTGCTACTGCAATCCGGATCGCCGAAATCCGATCCGGATCGCCGTCCGTAAAAATTCCAGAAATGGTAGGTTTTTGATTCTTATCTTCTTCCTAGGGTTTCTAACCTATAAATAAACCCTATGTTTCTTTTTCTAGGGTTAAGGAAAATAGCCGTCATAATCAAATATCATCTTATACGGCCTAAGATCCACATATAGAGAAGAAAGGAAATCATTAGATATTACCCTATGTTTCTTCATCTATATTGATTAGTTTGATTCTAGGTTTTCATACTCACATCTTGAGTTGAATCAAACTAATGAATACTTAGATGGTATTTCCTATCTATCTTTGATCTAAGTATTCGGCGGATCATCACCACCCAAAAAACAACGATTTACCCCAAAATCGGCGCGTGGACTCGCGTGGCCTTGTGGATTCAAGGTGCAACCGCTCTCGTGGATTCGGAGCAAGATACGTTCGTGGATTCGAAGCGTGCTACTGGGTGAAGGCCGTGGATTCGGTCAGACGTCGTGGACTCGACGTTGGACGCCGTGGATTCGGCGTTGGACGCAGATCGTGGATTCGAGACGCGTTGCGGAACGAGTTGAGAAGATCAACTAGGAGCGTATGGTAAAAGGTTGAGTCGTCTGTGAGTACGTTAAATCACCTTGTACGTGTTTCAATTCTAGTGGATTTCACCGTGTTATCGGTCCCGTGGTTTTTTACTCCGGTTTGGAGTTTTTCCACGTAAAAATCTTGCGTGTTCATTTATTTTTCCGCATTGGGTTTTATTGCGCAATGATTTTTTGAGTGTTTATTGTTTACACCTATTCGCCCCCCTCTAGGTGTTTTTTCCCCTATTTAGATCTATATTACATATAACCCAACAAGTGGTATCAGAGCGGGAATAGGGTTGTAAACAATGGTTGAAGGTGGAAACATCAATCGACCCCCTTTCTTTGATGGAACAAATTATGCCTACTGGAAAGTACGGATGAAAGCCTTTTTAATTTCCATCGACGAAATGGTGTGGCAATCAATTGAATTAGGATGGTCTAATCCAACTGAAATTATTTCTGATGTTCGCACCTTAAAACCTAGGTCGAAATGGACCAAGGAAGAGTCAGATTCATCTTCTTACAATGGCAAGGGAATTAATGCTATTTTTAATGCCTTATCTCAAACTGAATTCTCTCGCGTCTCGGCATGTGAGACTGTGAAAGAAATCTGGGATGTTCTTCAGGTTACACATGAGGGAACTAACCTCGTGAAGATTCAAAAGCTGCAAATGCTTATGAGCAGATTTAACTCCATTTTCATGGCAGAAAATGAATCTTTCACGGACTACTATACACGATTGCAAGACATCGTAAACTCATGTGCTAACCTGGGAGAGAAGATTCCAGAATTTAAGGTTGTAAGAAAGATCTTAAGAACTCTTCCTGAACGATTTGAACGATTTCGCCCAAAGGTTACAGCCATTGAAACTATTAAACACCCGGACGAAATACGTGTAGAAGAACTAGTTGGTTCATTACAAACTTATGAAATGACATTTACTACTAACTATTCTTCGGGAAAAGCATCCTCTTCTAAGTCTTCAGGTTATGCATTAAAAACAACAAAGGAAGAAGACGCGGATTCATCCTCCTCAGACGATGACGAGAACCTATCTATGGAGGACTTTGAGAAGCAGCTCGCTCTCTTGACAAGGAAGTTTCGCCGCAACTTTCGAAGGGGTAATTCAAGTAAATCTCCATCCTTCGAAAAGTCGAAGAGAGGCAAGGGTACTTCAAGTTACAAGTCAAGAAAGCAAGAGAACTTTTCAAAGGATAAGAAAAGTTCAGAGGGACAAGTCCAATGCTTCAAGTGCCGAGGATACGGCCATATCTCAACGGAGTGTCCAACTAAGAATCCGTCGAAGAAGAAAGTGATGCAAGCCGTCACTTGGGATGACAACTCCACGTCAAATGAGTCATCCTCAAGTGATGAAGAAGAAAGCGCAACGGCATTCCACACGTCCACATCTTCACCCTTCATGTGCTTAATGGCAAGTACTTCAGATTCATTGTCCAACTCCTCTCGGGTTGAAAAAACTGCAACGGATGATGAATCAAGTAACTCTGAAGGTGAAGATTTTGTTTTAGCTTACCACAGACTTTTACGGGATTCAAAGAAACTGGCTAAACAAAACAAGAGTTTGAGAGGGAGATTGCATGATCTCGAAGAAGAAGCAAAAAGGGCAACTTCTCTCTCAAACGCTCTTGAAGTGGAAAGGAAAAATCTGATAAAAGTAAATGTTTCCCTTCAAGAGTCCAATTGTGATAACCGCGGATTTATTTTGCCTTTCGGGGCTTTCCGTCGATTTTTATTGAACCGTCTGGTTGACAATAGGGGTTCGAGGGTAAGTTTTCCTTGTTTTTCTGGGCAGACGGTCGGGGCTCGCGGGTATTTTTGGTTAATAAAGCTCGCGAAACGGAGACCGGCGGCGCGATCGGTTTTGGATTCCGACCCCCGGATCCCCCAGAATAAATTCCGGAAGCTGGTACCGTAGCCCAGGTGACTTACACAATTACCGGGGGCGGACCGAACTCTGGTCCGCAATCAGATCGAGTTTAGTCGACCAGTTTGAGGTATGGGATTAGACCACCCCTTTTTGTTTTCCTTTCACTCGAGGGGTTAAAATTAATTTGGGGTCCAAAATCCACTACGCCCAAAACGTCTAAGTAGTCGGCCTTGGGAATTAGGTTTCCTAAACCTCGCCTCCCCCTCCTTGGCGTACAATATCCGAGCGTGGACGAGGAGCGGTTCCCCAAAACCCTCGTCCTTTCCATCGGCCGGCGTGGAAGAGAAGAGATCGATCGCCTCCCCGCAAAGATCCGACGAACGCGAAGAGGACGATCCCTCTCCTTCGCCCGGTACCGACCAAAACAAGGTGAGCCGTGTTTTCGTTTTCCTTTCTTGTCTTTTCTCGTCACGAGCGAGGGGGGGGTTTTCTTGATTTCGTCGGAGATGGAAGGAGAGGGGCGTGCCATCGCACGCGGAGCGCCGCGCGGGGCAACCCGCGCATGCGGGGGCGCCGCGCGGGGCACCCGCATGCGGGGCGCCGTGCGGGGCCGCCCGCGCATGCGGGGGTGCCGTGCGGGGCACCCGCATGCAGGGCGCCGCGCGGGGCAGCCCGCGCATGCGGGGGCACCGCGCGGTGCAGCCCGCGCATGCGGGGGTGCCATGCGGGGCACCCGCATGCGGGGCGCCGCGCGGGGCAGCCCGCGCATGCGGGGGCACCGCGCGGTGCAGCCCGCGCATGCGGGGGCGCCGTGCGGGGCACCCGCGTGCGGGGCGCCGCGCGGGGCAGCCCGCGCATGCGGGGGCACCGCGCGGTGCGGCCCGCGCATGCGGGGGTGCCGTGCGGGGCACCCGCATGCGGGGCGCCGCGCGGGGCAGCCCGCGCATGCGGGGGCACCGCGCGGTGCGGCCCGCGCATGCGGGGGTGCCGTGCGGGGCGCCCGCATGCGGGGCGGCCGCGGGGCAGCCCGCACATGCGAGGCGCCGCGCGGACAGCACGGCGGCGCGTGGGGGGTTCGGTCGCTGCCGTCGGGGGCCGGCCGGTGTTGGGGCTTTTCCTTACTTCGCGTTTAAAGGTTCTTGACCTCCCCGCCCGGGGATCCCGTTTTGCAGCTTCGGGGAGCGCGCCGGGACGCGGGGAGCCGAGCGTGGTTTTTCTACTAGCGACAGGTGGGTTGTATTTACTTTGTTCCTAGCCTCTAAATTCTATCATGTTGGACGGGGTCTGTTCTAAGTGTACTGGGGTTAAATAATGATGGGCGATAGCTTATGCATGTTAGTGGGATCGCTATAGTGATTAGCGTCAGTTACCGACGGTGATTCTCTCTTTTAACCCTTATATGTCAGCGGGCCACCTTCGAGTGCGCGCAATATTACTTTGTTTTCGATTATGCACTTTACTTCATTTACCTCATTACTCTTGTTATTTATATTATGATGCTGACATGATGGTGGTTACGGTTACTTGGCTCGAGGTTGCCACACGCGCACCCGCGGTTTGGCCACCGCAAAGGGTGCGCTTTTCCGGAAAAGTGGTCTATGACCCGTGTATACCCACGAGGTGACGTAGTGGGGCCCCTTATTAGTGGTGGGGTTGAGGCGCCGAGGTGCGAGCGTTGCGACCCGTCGGTTTAGTTGTCCGGCGTGGTCGGGTTTCTGCAGGTACGGTGAGGGCCGTCGGTTTAGCTGTCCGACGTGCCCGGGTATTACAGGATGCAGGTGTACAGGTTTCCTTTCCTCCTTGGGAGGGTGGTTGCTCCAGTTGTCTTCACGGTTTGTTTTACTACATTCTCATGCTTTACTATTTCTGCGTCACTGACATCCCACTTCGTGACAGGGTCCAGACGGGGAGAGAGGTAGGCGGTGGTGAGGACGGGACAGGAGCAGCTGGGTCGCTGGGGACCCTGGACTGTATTTACTCTTTTATTCTCGCTTTTCATTACTTTGTAGTTATGTGAGTGGTTCGCGATACCCTCGTGGGGTCGGCATGGATGTCGGTACGGGCTACATTTAGTGCCCCTGGTGCAATATTTTCCCTTTTATTTCTATCGGCCATTTAAAAACCAAAAAGGCGGAAGCCAAAGAAAGGATTGCGAAAACCGTCTTTAAAAACTTGGTGTCGGGTGGGCACCGCTTTCAAACCTTGTGGATTTATGCTGATTTCGAAAACTAGCTTTCAAAACGTAAGCGCCGGGTAGGCGCTCTTTCAAACTTGTGGATTTATCCTTTCCAAACCGATCGGCCATGTGATCTTCTTTTATCAGTTTAGAATGCTGGTTGGTTGTGTATGATTGTTGTGATTGATTGGTTGCGCATGTTAGAACATGTACCGAACGCTACGCCGTGCATGTACAGGGGAGACTCTGCCCGTTTGCAGAGTGACCATGTATGTGTGGCGGGTCTGGGCACGTGCCGGGGAAGAGGGGTTTCTTCTTTTAAAAACAAAAAAAAATTTACACTTCAAATATTCAACTTTTACGAATCGTTTCCGCTAAAATAAAACCCCCGGGGCGTGACAGATTAAATGGTATCAGAGAGTTCTTTCAATCACAACAATTAGTGCCGACATCCGTAGATAACCCTCACTTGCCTACATATGAATGAAATGGGTAGGGCTTAGGACTGTAGAACGTGAGTGGCCGAAGGGGGGAAAATGTTGAGTCCTCGCTTTCACTTTATGGTTGTTGTTAGCAGGGTAGTCTAAAGTTGACTCTTGTGATGTACGACAGACATGGCCCGTACTAGATCATCGGCCGGGGACGCGGAAGCAGACGCAACAGCGTCGACGGCCGCGGAGAACCAGCTCCTGCGGCAACAACTGCAGGAGATGGCGGGGAATCTGGCCAACCTTACTGAGCACGTGCGTCAGTTGACACAACGGCAACAGGCCGCGACGGTGACGGTCGCCCCGGGTCCCCCACAGGGGGCGACAGCGCCGGCCGCGGCACCACCGACAGCGCCACCACCGGCGACGACTACGGGACCGGCGCCGGGGACGACCAGCAGGGTTACTCTGGAGGAGACTGTAGTCACACCTGCCCCGACCGTGGCTGCCACCGCCGCGAGGGAGGGGACGGGTGCGATGACCGAGCGGGATCGGGTGCGGGCCAACCTGAAAGACTTCAAGAAATACGACCCACCCACGTTCGAAGGGGACACGACTGATCCGTGGGTCGTTGAGAAATGGGTGGGGTCGATGGAGAAACTTTTTGAAGACCTGCTCATGGACGACGACGAGCGGGTTCCCCTAGCGGTCCACTGCTTGGAGGGGAACGCCCGCTTGTGGTGGAAGACGGTACGCCCCGATCCTACTAAGGGTACCACATTTCCGTCCTGGACAACCTTCAAACAGGAACTGTTCGGGGCCTTCTTCACCAACAGTGTCAAGAAAAAGTTGGAGGATGACCTGAACCACATCCAACATGGGGACCGGACGGTCATGGAGTATCAGCGGGAGTTCGTCCGGCTAGCAAACTGCGTCCCGTTCGTCATAAGGGATGAGGCACACAAGGCGCAGCTCTTTGTGGATGGCTTGCGGAGCAATATCTTCGAGGTGGTGCAAGCAGCCGAACTACACACCTTCCAGAAAGTGGTCGACAGAGCCACTACGGTGGAGCGGGGTTTTGCGGTCACCCGCGCCAGGAGGGAGAACTCGACGCGGCTAGAGGACCGGAAGCGGCAACAGCAGAACTCGGGAGGAGGCTCTTGGGGCGGGGGCGGGGCCCCCAAACGGTGGAGACCTCAGGCAGGGTCCCGGAGCGCGCCAACAGGAGGACCGAGGCCAGGGAATAGGCCTTGTGTCATATGCGGGGGAGGGCACATTCCGGGGGAGTGCCCCCAAAAAGGCGACCACTGCTTCAGGTGCGGCAGACGAGGGCACTTCCGCCGCAACTGCCCCTTAGGCGGGGGGGTC
The DNA here is from genome assembly GCA_029204045.2 of Tillandsia leiboldiana. Classification (NCBI taxonomy): domain Eukaryota; kingdom Viridiplantae; phylum Streptophyta; class Magnoliopsida; order Poales; family Bromeliaceae; genus Tillandsia; species Tillandsia leiboldiana. The sequence continues at coordinate 88,566 of JAQNDB010000273.1, forward strand.
TGCGTCCTCCGCAGCTTCTACGCCCACGCCACAACTCTCAGGGAACAGGAGCTGTTCGCTAAACTCAAGAAGTGTGAGTTCTGGCTACGCGAAGTCGGCTTCCCAGGACATGTGATCTCGGCACAGGGAATCTCCGTGGATCCGAAGAAGGTGGAGTCCGTGGTCGACTGGCAGCCGCCAACGACGGTGACAGAGGTCCGCAGTTTCCTAGGACTGGCAGGATACTACAGGCGTTTTGTAGAGGGTTTCGCGAAGATTGCTACCCCTTTGAATCGGTTGACCAGAAAAGGGGAGAAGTTCATATGGACGGCCAAATGCCAGGAAAGCTTTGAGGAACTCAAAAGGAGGTTAACCAGGGCACCAATACTTGTGCTGCCGACACCCGGGGAAGATTACGAAGTGTACTGCGACGCCTCGGGGATCGGCCTGGGTGGGGTCCTGATGCAACAGGGGAAAGTGATTGCCTACGCGTCCAGGCAACTAAAGGATTACGAGAAGAACTACCCAATACACGACTTGGAGCTGGCCGCAGTAGTCTTCGTTTTAAAACAGTGGAGGCACTACCTCTTTGGGGTCCACTGTAACGTCTTCTCGGATCATCAAAGTCTTAAGTATATCTTTACCCAAAAAGAATTAAACTTGCGGCAGAGGCGGTGGCTGGAGTTGTTGAAGGACTACGACTTGACGATACAATACCATCCCGGAAAGGCAAACGTGGTGGCGGACGCCCTGAGCAGGAAAGGACGCCAAGACGGGGCGTCAAGGAGCGCGATAACGGAGCAAAACCACTTGATAGCGGAGTTCGCACGAATGCAGTTGGAAGTGGTGCCGACAGGCACGGTTAGGTAACTCCTAACCTTGGTGGTCAAGCCGACGCTACTTGAGAAGATCCGGGAGGGACAACAGACTGACCCACACCTACAGCGCGTACGAGACAAGATCCCCCTGGACCAAGAGAGCGACTTTGCAGTGGAAGACGACGGCACCCTATGGTTCCGCAGACGGATCTGCGTGCCGGATTCGTCGGAATTGAAGGAGGTAATTTTGACAGAGGCACACCGGGCCCCTTATGCGGCACATCCAGGAGGCACGAAGATGTACAGGGACCTCAAACAGACCTACTGGTGGCCCAACATGAAGGGGGACGTCACTCGACACGTAGCTCATTGCCTAGTGTGCCAACGGATAAAGGTCGAGCATCAGCGGCCAGCAGGGAAGCTACAGCCCCTACCGGTGCCAGAGTGGAAGTGGGAGCAAATCACCATGGACTTTGTCACGGGCTTCCCACGTTCACCCCAGGGCCACGACGCAATTTGGGTCGTAGTCGACCGGTTAACCAAGTCAGCACACTTTCTGCCAGTTCATACGACCTGGACCCGAGAACGGTTGGCCCAAACATATATCAGCGAGATCGTGAGATTACATGGAGTGCCGGCATCGATCACCTCGGACAGAGACACGCGCTTTGTCTCGAAATTTTGGCAGAGCCTTCAGCGAGCCATGGGAACCAAACTACAGTTCAGCACAGCCTTCCACCCTCAGACGGACGGACAGTCGGAGCGCGTGATACAAACCCTCGAAGACCTGCTTCGCGCCTGTGTACTAGATTGGGGGATCGGGTGGTCACGCTACCTACCTCTCGTGGAATTCGCCTACAACAACAGCTACCAGGCCAGCATCCAGATGGCGCCCTACGAGGCCTTATATGGAAGACGCTGCCGATCCCCGATTTGTTGGGACGATCTGGGAGAACGGAAATTCTTGGGGCCCGACTTAGTGGAGGAAACGGAAGAGAAGGTTCGCCTCATCAGACAGCGCCTGCTAACCGCCCAGAGTCGCCAGAAGAGCTACGCGGACCAAAGGCGCCGCGACTTGGAATTCCAAGTGGGAGAGCATGTTTTCTTGCGGGTCTCGCCGTCCAGAGGAGTCAAGCGGTTCGGGCTAAAAGGGAAACTGAGCCCACGGTTTGTAGGGCCTTTCGAGATTTTGGAACGCATCGGCCCAGTGGCGTACCGCCTTGCCCTACCACCAAACCTTGACCGAGTCCATGACGTCTTCCACGTTTCGATGCTCCGTAAATACCTCTCCGATCCATCGCATATCCTGGATGTCGCCATACTCGACCTTAAAGAAGACCTAAGCTTCGAGGAAACCCCCGTGAGAATCCTGGCAAGGGAAAGCAAATCACTGCGGAATCGAGCCATCCCCTACGTGAAGGTGCTCTGGAGCAACCACGAGGAGCGAGAAGCAACATGGGAGCTGGAGTCTAAAATGAGGGAGAACTACCCGAACCTGTTCACCACCACCCGGGTCTGAGTTTCGAGGACGAAACTCGTTTTTTAGAGGTGAGTGGTGTGATAACCGCGGATTTATTTTGCCTTTCGGGGCTTTCCGTCGATTTTTATTGAACCGTCTGGTTGACAATAGGGGTTCGAGGGTAAGTTTTCCTTGTTTTTCTGGGCAGACGGTCGGGGCTCGCGGGTATTTTTGGTTAATAAAGCTCGCGAAACGGAGACCGGCGGCGCGATCGGTTTTGGATTCCGACCCCCGGATCCCCCAGAATAAATTCCGGAAGCTGGTACCGTAGCCCAGGTGACTTACACAATTACCGGGGGCGGACCGAACTCTGGTCCGCAATCAGATCGAGTTTAGTCGACCAGTTTGAGGTATGGGATTAGACCACCCCTTTTTGTTTTCCTTTCACTCGAGGGGTTAAAATTAATTTGGGGTTCAAAATCCACTACGCCCAAAACGTCTAAGTAGTCGGCCTTGGGAATTAGGTTTCCTAAACCTCGCCTCCCCCTCCTTGGCGTACAATATCCGAGCGTGGACGAGGAGCGGTTCCCCAAAACCCTCGTCCTTTCCATCGGCCGGCGTGGAAGAGAAGAGATCGATCGCCTCCCCGCAAAGATCCGACGAACGCGAAGAGGACGATCCCTCTCCTTCGCCCGGTACCGACCAAAACAAGGTGAGCCGTGTTTTCGTTTTCCTTTCTTGTCTTTTCTCGTCACGAGCGAGGGGGGGGTTTTCTTGATTTCGTCGGAGATGGAAGGAGAGGGGCGTGCCATCACACGCGGAGCGCCGCGCGGGGCAACCCGCGCATGCGGGGGCGCCGCGCGGGGCACCCGCATGCGGGGCGCCGTGCGGGGCCGCCCGCGCATGCGGGGGTGCCGTGCGGGGCACCCGCATGCAGGGCGCCGCGCGGGGCAGCCCGCGCATGCGGGGGCACCGCGCGGTGCAGCCCGCGCATGCGGGGGTGCCATGCGGGGCACCCGCATGCGGGGCGCCGCGCGGGGCAGCCCGCGCATGCGGGGGCACCGCGCGGTGCAGCCCGCGCATGCGGGGGCGCCGTGCGGGGCACCCGCGTGCGGGGCGCCGCGCGGGGCAGCCCGCGCATGCGGGGGCACCGCGCGGTGCGGCCCGCGCATGCGGGGGTGCCGTGCGGGGCACCCGCATGCGGGGCGCCGCGCGGGGCAGCCCGCGCATGCGGGGGCACCGCGCGGTGCAGCCCGCGCATGCGGGGGTGCCGTGCGGGGCGCCCGCATGCGGGGCGGCCGCGGGGCAGCCCGCACATGCGAGGCGCCGCGCGGACAGCACGGCGGCGCGTGGGGGGTTCGGTCGCTGCCGTCGGGGGCCGGCCGGTGTTGGGGCTTTTCCTTACTTCGCGTTTAAAGGTTCTTGACCTCCCCGCCCGGGGATCCCGTTTTGCAGCTTCGGGGAGCGCGCCGGGACGCGGGGAGCCGAGCGTGGTTTTTCTACTAGCGACAGGTGGGTTGTATTTACTTTGTTCCTAGCCTCTAAATTCTATCATGTTGGACGGGGTCTGTTCTAAGTGTACTGGGGTTAAATAATGATGGGCGATAGCTTATGCATGTTAGTGGGATCGCTATAGTGATTAGCGTCAGTTACCGACGGTGATTCTCTCTTTTAACCCTTATATGTCAGCGGGCCACCTTCGAGTGCGCGCAATATTACTTTGTTTTCGATTATGCACTTTACTTCATTTACCTCATTACTCTTGTTATTTATATTATGATGCTGACATGATGGTGGTTACGGTTACTTGGCTCGAGGTTGCCACACGCGCACCCGCGGTTTGGCCACCGCAAAGGGTGCGCTTTTCCGGAAAAGTGGTCTATGACCCGTGTATACCCACGAGGTGACGTAGTGGGGCCCCTTATTAGTGGTGGGGTTGAGGCGCCGAGGTGCGAGCGTTGCGACCCGTCGGTTTAGTTGTCCGGCGTGGTCGGGTTTCTGCAGGTACGGTGAGGGCCGTCGGTTTAGCTGTCCGACGTGCCCGGGTATTACAGGATGCAGGTGTACAGGTTTCCTTTCCTCCTTGGGAGGGTGGTTGCTCCAGTTGTCTTCACGGTTTGTTTTACTACATTCTCATGCTTTACTATTTCTGCGTCACTGACATCCCACTTCGTGACAGGGTCCAGACGGGGAGAGAGGTAGGCGGTGGTGAGGACGGGACAGGAGCAGCTGGGTCGCTGGGGACCCTGGACTGTATTTACTCTTTTATTCTCGCTTTTCATTACTTTGTAGTTATGTGAGTGGTTCGCGATACCCTCGTGGGGTCGGCATGGATGTCGGTACGGGCTACATTTAGTGCCCCTGGTGCAATATTTTCCCTTTTATTTCTATCGGCCATTTAAAAACCAAAAAGGCGGAAGCCAAAGAAAGGATTGTGAAAATCGTCTTTAAAAACTTGGTGTCGGGTGGGCACCGCTTTCAAACCTTGTGGATTTATGCTGATTTCGAAAACTAGCTTTCAAAACGTAAGCGCCGGGTAGGCGCTCTTTCAAACTTGTGGATTTATCCTTTCCAAACCGATCGGCCATGTGATCTTCTTTTATCAGTTTAGAATGCTGGTTGGTTGTGTATGATTGTTGTGATTGATTGGTTGCGCATGTTAGAACATGTACCGAACGCTACGCCGTGCATGTACAGGGGAGACTCTGCCCGTTTGCAGAGTGACCATGTATGTGTGGCGGGTCTGGGCACGTGCCGGGGAAGAGGGGTTTCTTCTTTTAAAAACAAAAAAAAATTTACACTTCAAATATTCAACTTTTACGAATCGTTTCCGCTAAAATAAAACCCCCGGGGCGTGACACCAATGAGCTTTTTGAGAAGGAACATACAAAACTGGTGGATAAAGCGGATCACTTCTCAAAGCTCTACAACGAGGCTCGACAGGATAACCTGGAAATGACAAAGACCATTTTCCAACTCAAGGATAACTTGCAGCGATTCTCTTCAGAAAGGAGTAAGTTGGATAGGCTTCTTGGTCTTGGTCAAACAAATCGGTTCGGCCTCGGATACACTCAAACTGGAAACAGTCCAAGTTCGAGTGGGACAGTTTTTGTGCCTCAGTCGGTATCTCCTCCTCCGACACCGGATTTCAAGAAAAACAACGACAACAAACCTACTTCATCCTCTTTGGGATCGTCAAGATCTAAGGTATGTTTTCGTTGTGGTGTTTCAGGGCACATAAGAAGATATTGCAAGACGGAAGTCAAACGCTCACCTCAAACACCTCTTGCAATGACTACCACAAAGGTTGTTCCTCGGAAATCAATTGCAAATCAATTGAAGGAAAAGAACCTTGGTAGTTCACCGCGCAAGACGACTTCATCAAGGAGTAGCAATCGCTCTAACAAGACGCTTTCACCTAGGCATATAACTTCACAACCATTACCGACGCATTCCAAAAAGGTTTGGGTGCGCAAAGGTGAAATTTTCCCTTGTCTTGTTACCAATGTTTCCTTGCATGCATATGATAGTTCGTCTTGGTATCTAGATAGCGGGTGTTCCCGTCACATGACCGGTGACAAAAATAGTTTTCAAAACTTTGAGAAAATCTCCGGAGGACTTGTTGTTTTCGGAGACGGTCGGTCTTCCAAAATTGTTGGAAAAGGAACGGTAGCTATTCCAGATGGCCCGATTTTGAAAAACGTCTTATTTGTTGATGGCCTTAAGACTAACCTCATAAGCATAAGTCAACTTTGCGACAATGGTTTTTCAGTTAACTTTTCATCTGTTGAATGCGTTGTAACTGATAAGGACCATGTCTTCTTTTTAAAAGGGGTTAGATCTGAAAACAATTGCTATGTTGTTCCTAATAAAATTTCAGAAAAATGTAACCTAGTTTCTTTGGATAATGAAACACTTTGGCATGAAAGACTAGGTCACATAAATTTTAAAGAACTAGCAAAGATATCAAATAAAGACGTGGTTAAGGGGGTTCCTAAACTTCTATTTAAAAACAACATTGTGTGCGGAGGTTGTCTTAAGGGAAAACAATCAAGGGCTGCACACAAGAACCTGAACCACGTTGGTACCAAACGGCCCTTGGAATTACTGCACATGGATTTAATGGGGCCGACCCGTCAACCATCTTTGGGAGGTAAATGGTATATTTTCTTATTGGTTGATGATTTCTCTCGGTATTCTTGGGTAGCATTTTTAAAAGAGAAAGCTGATACGTTTGATTCTTTTCATGAGATTTGCCATCGTATTATGATTGAAAAGAATGAAAAGATCATTCGTGTTAGAAGTGATAGAGGTGGAGAATTCATAAATTCCAAATTCATTGATTTTTGCACTTCCAACGGCATAAAACATGAATTCTCGGCACCCTATACACCTCAGCAGAATGGTGTTGTTGAGCGCAAAAACAGGGTTGTTCAAGAGATGGCGCGTGTGATGCTTCATAGCTGGAATTTACCGCTATATTTTTGGGCTGAGGCTGTGAACACCGCTGTCTATGTCATTAATCGAGTGTATTTGCGCCCAGGAACTTTGAATACACCATATGAGCTGTGGTTTAGTAGAAAACCGGATATCAAATACTTTCGGATCTTTGGGAGTCGATGTTTTATTTTGCGTGATCGCGAAAATCTTGGTAAGTTCGATTCTCGAAGTGACGAAGGGATCTTTTTGGGTTATTCTACAAATAGCAGAGCATATCGGGTATTTAACATGAAATCTAAAACGATTGTAGAATCTATAAATGTTAAAGTAGATGAAGCTTTTCACTTTGCATCTGAAAAATCTACCCTCGATATCTCTCTAGATGATGATACACCTGCAATTGCATCTTCTCATGATAATACTTCCAATATTAATGATGCATCTAATGGTTCTTCAAGTTTATCTAATGTGCAGGAATCGTCTCATGTACCTCCGAGTACTCCGTTACCTCAAACGTTACGCATCTCCAAGGATCATCCGGAATCGAATATTATTGGAGATCCACAAGAAGGAGTTAGAACTCGGAGGCAGTTGGTTTGTGGATTCGCTTGCTACGTATCGTTAATTGAACCAAAGAACATAGATGAAGCTCTTCAGGATGACTACTGGATTGAAGCAATGCAGGAAGAGCTCCATCAATTTGAGCGAAACAAAGTCTGGGAATTAACGAAGCCTCCAAAGCAACATAATGTGATAGGTACCAAATGGATTTTCAAGAACAAGAAAAATGAGGATGGTACTATCATCAGGAACAAGGCACGATTAGTTGCTCAAGGCTACTCTCAAGTAGAAGGTATAGACTTTGATGAAACTTTCGCCCCTGTAGCTAGACTCGAGTCCATTCGTATACTATTTGCTATTGCTTGTCATTTTAAAATCAAATTATTTCAAATGGACGTTAAGAGCGCGTTTCTAAATGGGTTTTTAAATGAGGAAGTTTATGTGGCTCAACCGAAAGGTTTTGTAGACCATAAACAATCTAACCATGTTTTTCGTTTGAAAAAGGCTCTTTACGGTCTGAAACAAGCACCGCGAGCATGGTACGAAAGGTTGACAAAGCACCTTTTGGAGAAGGGCTATACTCGAGGGGGAGCTGACAGGACTCTCTTTGTGAAGCATTATCAAAATAATTTCATTGTAGCACAAATCTATGTCGATGACATTGTATTTGGCGCGACAAGAGATAATGATGCTTCTAAATTCGCAGAGACCATGGAAAGCGAATTTGAGATGTCCATGATGGGCGAATTGATTTATTTTCTTGGATTGCAAATTAAACAAAATGATGAAGGTATTCACTTGTGTCAATCCAAGTATGCAATGGAGTTGGTTAAAAAGTTTGACTTAGAAAATTCGAAGGATTTTCCGACTCCAATGGGAACTAGCCACAAGGGACTTGGAAGTGAATCACATAGTGAGAATGTAGACGAGAAACTGTATCGAAGTATGATTGGAAGTCTACTTTACCTCACGGCTAGTCGCCCGGATATATCCTTTAGTGTCGGGATTTGCGCGAGATATCAATCAGCACCAAAGGAGGTTCACCTGAAAGTGGTGAAACGGATCATCCGATACATCAAAGGATCAATTAATTTCAGAATTTGGTATCCTATGGGAACTAGTTTGGATATTGTTGGATACTCAGATGCCGATTGGGCAGGATCAGTGGATGATCGGAAAAGCACGAGTGGTGCATGCTTCTATCTTGGCCATTGCCTTGTTGCATGGCACAGTAAAAAGCAGAATTGCATAGCACTCTCGACTGCCGAAGCGGAATACATTTCAGCGGGTAGTTGTTCAACTCAACTTATTTGGATGAAAAGTGTGTTGAGCGACTTCCGAATTTCAGCATCTTCGGTAACAATTCTTTGTGACAACACAAGTGCAATTAACATTTCTAAAAACCCTGTGTTGCACTCTAGAACAAAACACATTGAACTTAGATATCATTTTCTTAGAGAGCTAGTTGAATCAAATACTCTTCAACTTTCATATATTTCAACTGAAGATCAATTAGCTGACATTTTAACAAAACCTTTGGATCAAAAATGTTTTATTCATTTGCGTAAAGCAATTGGAATGCTTTCCTTGAAATAAACTTCTTTTTGAAACTTTTGCTTAGGTTAGGTTTTGTTTTTGTGTTTTTGTTCTTAATCTATGTTTATACATAGTACATTAATTGAGCATGTGTATTATTGACTTTACTTGCATCCTTTCATATAATTAGAAATTTATTATGCTTTGGATATCATAATAATTCAGTTGATGTATTGATCATTTATTTAAATTAAACCATTTTTAATTGATCAAAGTCAATTTCTCTCTCAATGATCTCTTGGTATTGTTTTTATCTTATTTGACTATTTGGTTGAGTATGAATTCGAGATCAATCCTTGGTTGAATACTTTATATCTTAAATTAATTGATAGCCAATTGAGGGGGAGTCAAAGAAATGTAAAATGCTCAAAAGATGTGGAAAGAGTTACATCCCAATGAGGAGTGTGAAAACTACCACCACATGGAGGAAAGAGCTACCACATCGGTCGTCCGAGTACTGTGTGCAGCTACCACATGTATACCAAGCATGGGTTTGTAATTTTTGATTAAATAAAATGCTGATTGAAATACTTGACTCCGTCAAATTTCAAGGTTGGTATAAGGTGGGTTTTTTTTTTATGAAAGATGCTCAAAGAGCCACTCTCTTCAACAGATTGACTAGATACATTATATAATTTATTTGGGATTTCAAACATCTATTGATCTTGGTAATTCATTTTCTTTACCATTTTAATGATTTGATAAACGCCGTACTCATAAGATCATGATGGATGTGTTTGAACTTGATCAACTTTAAAGGTTTTAATTTCTGTAAATTGTCATGTCATTATTTGAATGTTATTGATAGATTTAACATAATTTATTTCTCTTGACATGAAATGATGATTTTTGTTTAAAGTTGATGTGCTAAAATGCTTACATACTTTTTCTAGATTTTATGGATTTTTTCTAAATTTTTCTGAAGAAAAAGTTGCAGCTGATCCGGATCGGGATAAGTGATCCGGATCCCGAACGCAGGCTTCTTCCTGCGGCTAGCCGATCCGGATCGAAATCTCGATCCGGATCGAAATCTCGATCCGATCCGGATCACGGCTAGGGTTTTTAATAGAACGAAAGGGTTTTGATTTCTTTTACCCTAATCTTTTGTTCTCAAGTCTCTAGAGCTTCTCTTTCTAGAATTCTTGCATCTTGAAGCTTTCCTAACTCAAGTTTTTCGAATCCAAGTAAGTTTTATCGATCAAAATCTCATTTTTCACAGTTTTTCTCTATTTTCTTCAAAACGTGATGAGATTTTTCTATCTTTTTCGTTTGTGAATGGTTTTTGGTCAAATTTCTTTTGAAATAGGAACTCTGAGTAGATTAGTTTTGATTATATGCTAGGTATTCTCCTGATTAACGAATTTTTGGGCTTCGATTTCTGAAAATTCTGTTTTAGGGCATATAATAGGAATTTTTGAAAAACATGCAATTGATCTATTTTTAAAATTCTTTTTGCAAAACTAATTTGATTTTTAGTCTCTCTACATGATTATGATTGTTTGGGTACAATTTTTCAAATTTTTGAAAATTAACAATTTTTTCATGTGTTCTTGAGTTGCTCTTCACATGATACATTTTTCACTAGCGATCAAAATGGTGATCACAAGGATTATTTTCCTACTTGCTGCCATGGTTCATGTCAAGGATACTGCCAAGCCTAAAAAGGCTAAGAGAACGAAAAGAGCTCAGAACGATTCCGACACGGAGTCGGAGACGGAATCAATTGACTGGGATAACCTCGAGGTCGAGCAAACTGTCCCCCATTATCTCCAAAGGGAAAGCAACTGCTGAAGCTTCAAAGCCTACTGCAGCTGAAAAAGGAAAAGCCCCTATGGATCCAAATCCAGTTGGGACAAGAAGAAAAACCGGTGCAAGAAAAAGAGGCAGTGCTCAAGGAATTTCCATTGAGCAACCAGTTACTAGACAGCCTCCTCCACAAGACTTCATCAGCTCCGCAAGAATCAAGGATTTTGAGAAGAGGGAATGCATTGGCGAGAGACATGTCAATGTCAAACCAATGAAGGAACGATCTGCAGTCTTTGGGATTTTGTTTGACCAGGTTGGTCTTGCTCAAATTTGCAACTTCCCTGAGACTACTGGGTACTGTCCACACTCAGTTCGAATGTTTTATCAGAACGCTGCAAGTCTAATTGATCACGAGGATGTGTTACGGAATTTGAGTTGGCGTAGTTTCGTGAAAGTCTCAAGTCTTGAAGATTGAAGGTGAAGAAAGTTGGATCGTTTAACTCAATCTCAAGAAAGAAGAATTCAAAAGGATCAGGTATGATTAACCTAAGATTTTGTGTGATCCGAATACTTCTTGTAGTGTAGAAACACTTGGAAGAATCTTTCATTGCATAAAAATCAAAAACTGGACTTGGGACATGTTCAGGATCCGGATCAGGTTGTTCGATCCGGATCCCGAAGGTGGTTCGTTCATACACCAGTTCAATCCGGATCGTAGCCTCTCTTGATCCGGATCCCGAACACTGAGTTTACCATCTTCCTTGAACGATCCGGATCAGGCTTCGCAATCCGGATCCCGAACGTTGATGTTTGGTGAACTGTATGAACGATCCGGATCAAGCACTTCGATCCGGATCCCGAACCTTCGTTTTTCTGGAATTGCCTGACTCGTTGCGACGATCCGGATCACAGTTAATCCGATCCGGATCGCCGTCCGTAAAATCTCCAGAAATGTTAGGTTTTTGATTCTTATCTCCTTCCTAGGGTTTCTAACCTATAAATAGACCCTATGATTCTTTTTCTAGAAAAAATCCACTGTGAATCGAAATAGCCGTCATTTTCATATATCATCTTATACGGCTCTAAGATCCACATATAGAGAAGAAAGGAAATCATTAGAGAATACTCTATGTTTCTTCATCTATATTGATTAGTTTGATTCTAGGTTTTCATACTCACATCCTGAGTTGAATCAAACTAATGAATACTTAGATGGTATTTCCGATCTATCTTTGATCTAAGTATTCGGAGGATCATCACCACCCAAAACAACGATTTACCCCAAAAATCGGCGCGTGGATTCGCGTGTCCTTGTGGATTCAAGGTTCAACCGCTCTCGTGGATTCGGAGCGAGGCACGTTCGTGGATTCGAAGGGTGCTATTGGGTGAAGACCGTGGATTCGGTCGGACGTCGTGGATTCGACGTTGGACGCCGTGGATTCGGCGTTGGGCGCAGATCGTGGATTCGAGAAGCGTCGCGGAGCGAGCGGAGAAGATCCTTTAGGAGCGTATGGAAAAGGTTGAGTCGTAAGTGTGTACGGTAAATCACCTTGTACGTGTTTTAATTCTAGTGGATTTCTGCCGTGTTATCGGTCCCGTGGTTTTTTACTCCGGTGATGGAGTTTTCCACGTAAAAATCTTGCGTATTATTTTTATTTCCGCATTGGGTTTTTATCGCAACGATTTTTTGAGTGTTTATGCGTTTACACCTATTCACCCCCCTCTAGGTGTTTTTTTTTCCCCTATTTAGATCCTTATTACATATAACCCAACAAGTGGTATCAGAGAGGGAATAGGGTTGTAAACAATGGTTGAAGGTGGAAACATCAACCGACCCCCGTTCTTCGATGGAACAAATTATGCGTACTGGAAAGTACGGATGAAAGCCTTTTTAATTTCCATCGACGAACGGGTGTGGCAATCGATTGAATTAGGATGGACTAATCCAACTGAATTTATTGGTGATGTTCGCACCTTAAAACCTAGGTCGAAATGGACCAAGGAAGAGTTAGATTCATCTTCTTACAATGGCAAGGGAATTAATGCTATCTTTAATGCCTTATCTCAAACTGAATTCTCTCGCGTCTCGGCATGTGAGACTGCGAAAGAAATCTGGGATGTTCTTCAGGTTACACATGAGGGAACTAATCTCGTGAAGATTCAGAAACTGCAAATGCTTACGAGCAAGTTTGACTCTATCTTAATGGCAGAAAATGAATCTTTCACGGACTACTATACACGATTGCAAGACATCGTAAACTCATATGCTAATCTGGGAGAGAAGATTCCAGAATTTAAGATTGTAAGAAAGATCTTAAGAACTCTTCCTGAACGATTTCGCCCAAGGTTACTGCCATTGAAACTATTAAACACCCGGACGAAATACGTGTAGAAGAATTAGTTGGTTCATTACAAACTTATGAAATGACATTTACTACTAACAATTCTTCTGGAAAGGCATCCACTTCTAAGTCTTCAGGTTATGCGTTGAAAACAACTAAGGAAGAAGACGCGGATACGTCCTCCTCAGACGATGACGAGAACCTTTCTATGGAGGAATTTGAGAAGCAGCTCGCTCTCTTGACAAGGAAGTTTCGCCGCAATTTTCGAAGGGGTAATTCAAGCAAATCTCCATCCTTCGGAAAGTCGAACAAAGGCAAGGGTACTTCAGGTTACAAGTCAAGAAAGCAAGAGAACTTCTCAAAGGATAAGAAAAGTTCAGAAGGACAACTACAATGCTTCAAATGTCGAGGCTACGGCCACATTGCAACGGAATGTCCTAACAAGTATCCGGCAAAGAAGAAGGCAATGCAAGTCGTCACTTGGGATGACAACTCAACGTCAAATGAGTCGTCTTCGAGTGATGAAGAAAAGAGCTCCACCGCATTCCACGCGTCCGTATCTTCACCCTTCATGTGCTTTATGGCAAGTACATCTGAGTCGTTGTCCAACTCCACTGTTGAAAAGAACGCAACGGACAACGAATCGGATGATTCGGAAGGTGAAGATTTTGCTCTAGCCTACCACAGACTTTTGAGGGACTCAAAGAAAGTGGCTAAGCAAAACAGGAGTTTGAGAGGGAGAGTGCATGATCTCGAAGAAGAAGCAAAAAGAGCGACTTCTCTCTCAAACGCTCTTGAAGTGGAAAGGGAAAACCTGATAAAAGAAAATGTTTCCCTTCAAGAGTCCAATGAGCAACTTGAGAAGGAACATACAAATCTGGTGGATAACGCGAATCACTTCTCAAAGCTCTACAACGAGGCTCGACAGGATAACCTGAAATGACAAAGACCATTTTCCAACTCAAGAATGACTTACAGCGATTCTCTTCAGGAAGGAGTAAGTTGGATAGACTTCTTGGTCTTGGTCAATCAAATCGGTTCGGCCTCGGATACACTCAAACTGGAAACAGTCCAAGTTCGAGTGAGACAGTTTTTGTGCCTCAGTCGGTATCTCCTCCTCCGACACCGGAATTCAAGACAAACAATGACAACAAACCTACTTCATCCTCTTTGGGATG